>OMKZ01007097.1:1906-19364 GCA_900302535.1 Neoniphon sammara | reverse complement strand
TATATAGTGAGTGCATATCTGTGTTGATAAATCATGACATACATTTGTGAATATTTTTTTTATTTGTGTGTGCATAAGAAAAATATTTGTGATCACACTTCTGTGTTTATAAATCATGACATACATTTGTGAGTTGTTTTTGTTTATTTGTGATTGTTGAGACTTCACTGACCCCATACATTTTCCTACCAACTACAAGCAAACAGAAGAAGAAGAAAAAATACAGTTACAAGCTAGCAGACAGAGTTGTCCAGATTAACTATCACAGGAAAACTTGAAAACTTCACCTCAGCAATAAATTACTGCCCTCTCGCTGGACCAGCAAACGGAGACATGCAAACAGAGACAACATGAGACAAACCTTCACACTAACCCGAGAAAAAACAAATAAGCAGACAGACAAAGGCAGTCACATTGTACAAACATGTATATTGTATAGATAGATAGATAGATATTTTGTCGTAAAAAAGGTCAAAAGTCAACAGGCGCACAGGACTTTAAAGACTTTGACTTTGCTTGTTTGCTTGTTAACTTTGGTATGGGTGCCTTAAACATTGTTGTCTGCACCAGTGTATTACCATTACCAATGTTGCATGAGTGAATTAAGTAACAGTAAACCATGTTAGCATCAACAGCCTTGCTCAACTTGAAACACCCAGTGAGGTTTTATAATAAATAGAAGATCCCTGGAATAAGTTGGTTGTTAAAAGGTAAGTGCAATAATACAGGTTGTTAGTTTCAAATGAAAAAAATTACAGCCATAAAACAATGGAACAGCACTGAGGCCACTGGCAAAGTCATGCATATGAACAGCTGTGATGACATAAGCCTGATTCACCATTTAATTTGTTTTCTTGATTCTTTTCATGTTCCACTAAAAAAAGAAATTTGTCAACGGATGGGAGCAAGGGGCAACTAAGCCAAGTTCCTCTTCCTAATCGCACATACATGGCACAAAAACTTCCAGAAACCCTCATATCCACCAAATTTGTGGGAACAAAGTGGCATAGCCTCACATTTCCTCCCTTTCTGTCTTTCTTTATGACACATCCATTCGTTCAGTTGCTTCCCCCTGGCCATAGCTCATTGGCTGTTAGCATGCTTCTGTAAAATTACATAATAAGTATCCATCATGTTAACCGCAGGTTTTCCAAGGGCATGCGCGATTGCAAGCTGCCAGTTAAAAGTTTTGGAGTGAAGACCTGCTACGTTTTGCTTAAAGATGATACCATGGCTGCTCACTAGTGTTTCAGCTGGACTTCTAGCCCTTCTTTTCTACCAAAGGACAGTTTATCCCTTCTTTTGGGAGGATTTAACGTATTACTTGAAACTTCGGCGATACGGAAAGGCGCTGAAAGCTCGTATGCAAAAAGGATTAATCACATACCTCGACTACTTTCTGTACCACGCGAGGAAGACCCCTAACAAACCCTTCATCGTCTTCGAAGACCAAACCCTCACTTACCGGGACGTGGACAGAAGAAGTAACCAGTTTGCAAAAGTGTTCAGGTCCGATGGGGCTTTGAAAAAAGGAGACATTGTCGCACTCTTGATGTGCAATGAGCCCGATTTTATCTGTGTCTGGTTTGGACTCTGCAAACTGGGATGTGAGATCGCCTTTCTCAACTTCAACATAAAATCGAAATCCCTCCTCCACTGTTTTCAAAGCTGTGGAGCCAAAACGCTTGTCGTCGGGGCAGGTATTGGCACTATAGCACGTTTTCTGGCAAAGTTTGTGCGGTTTTGACATGCACCGGCTTGTACTGCGGTGAACTCTGTAAAGGGTTGCATTGCTGTGATTTATTAACTCATAGTTGGACCTGAGTAGTTTTCAGTTGCATGCACCATATTTCTTACAAGATGTCTGCAGTGTTAGTGTTACTGTAACCGTCGCCACATTAGGATTATAAAATTCTGGATCAGCCTACTTAAAAAAACCCAAAACAAAACAAACAAACAAAAAAACACCTACATAGGCTACCAGGATTCCAGGATTCATGCAACTTTTGATGCTTCTCAATTAAAGCAATGTTTCTTAAAGAAATTCTCCAACGTTTTGGGCAAGATTCCCCTTTTCCGACTTATCCTGAGACAATATGTTCATACCATTTTCACCTCTGTACGTTGACTGCTTCGGTTCCGATGGGTAGCATTTCGTGTAAGCTTAGCATAAAGACTTAAAGCTGCTATAGGAAACTTTTTTACTTAAAAGTTTTGACAAATCACTATTATACACAGGGAGTCTGAGCCAAACTAAACGCACCGAGAAAAAAATCCGGTTTCCCGGCGCTCCTTGGGCTGTAATCTCTTTTGTTAAAATCCACCGCGCCCGTATGTAACAACCAATCAGGGAAGGAAGCCAATCACATCCCGTGCACACGAAACATGCACTGCTACTGCGCACACTCACTTCCCTGACTTAGCTTAGCCTACCGGAGCCTGGGTAAGTTAGAATGGCAGAGAAGGAAGCCGGCTTGCCAGTTCATAATCCTCCATTGCATCGGCAACTGAGGCACACGCACGAGCCTGCACAAGCGTGCACATGGGTAGGAAGCACTTGGAGAACGTGCTGAATCTCGGTGGGTGCTGTTTGAGCTTTATGAGTTTAAATTTCTGGCACAGTTCCACTCACTCTAGAAAGTTACCTACAGCAGCTTTAACATCTACAGGAGTCATTAGCCCAGCCCCGTCAAAGTGAACAAATAAATCTTACACCAACTCTGAAGCTGTCTTATTTACACAATGAAGTTAGGTAGTTAGGTAGGAGCTAGATTGTAGGAACTATGTGTTCAGTGGTTACAGTTCCTACCATCTAACATCTCCTAAAATGACTCATTTTAAAAGAAATTCCAAGTTGTGTATTTTAAATACACATGATACATTGTGTAAATAAGGCAAATTCGGAGTTGCTGCAAGTTTTTTTTCCCTTGCTTTGACGGAGCAAGGCTAATGACTCCTGTAGACTTCAAGCCTTTATGCTAAGCTAACACAAGATGCTACTCATAGGAACCGAACCAGTGAACGTGCAGAGGTGAAAATGGTATCGAACATCTTGTCTCAGTCTGGGTAAGTCAGAAATAGGGTATTTCGCCCAAAATGTTGGAGTATTCTTTTAAAGTTGGGTATGGGGAAGTGAGGGGGTCCAAATCATCTTTGGAAGTGTCCAGGGATCTTTGAACAAATTCCAGGGTTCCTTGGATAGGTTCCAGGGGTACTTCTGGGGGCTCCAGGGGTCCCAGCAAAATTAGGAATACAGTTTAATTGCAGGAATATAGTTTTAATTGAATCTTGAAATTAACACACTGAAGTCAACTATAAAATAATAAAGCATTTTTATCACAACTGTGCCTCCCTTATCAGAAACACCATTCTTATGGTAGGTTTCACTCTCACCACTGTTATCTTCCACATACATGGTAAATGGTTCAGCAAAACAGCAATAAAACTTTTCCTATATGGGAGTCGGCCTAATTTCTTAAAAGTTCAGTTGTTTCAGTGGGACATTCAGAAGCACTCTCCGCTTATTTTAATTTTCCTATGCAATACTTCAATTGCGCCAGTTGTGGTTATGCCTATACCAGGAGTTTCCAGCTGTTCCAAATAATTGATGCTATTCACTGGTATCTTTCCTATACCATGTAACAAATAAGCATTTGAAGCATTTCAAAGACAGGTCCTCTTGATGGACATTTCACATTTCATAGCTGATGTAGATGACAAAATACAAGATGAAGCATCCAGTTTGTTAACACAAAGGAAGTATTATCAGTGATTCAACATGGTAAAGAACATACCATACAGTGATTACGTTCAGCGTTATCAGGCATGAATGACATGGAGCAAAGTATCATTTAGTCATGCCTCACCTCATCATATACAGTACATACAGTATGTATGTACTGCAGATCCAGGGCTACATATGATTATTATGATTGTTGATCCATATTCTTTCAGTGTTATGGTTTGTTATTGACCAAGCGTAGCCTTTCACAGTTCTGACAATGTTTTTTTGGGTGTACTCCTCCTTTATGTAATGACATTCCAGTTTACTGGCTTGAATACTATTTGATAAAGTAATAAGCCATAACCCAACCAATCATTTCTTTTGTTCTTGTATAGATTTGGGGAATTTGCTGAAGGACTTGCTGCCCAACCTGAAAGAAAACAACATTGCTGTGTGGGTAGTGGACCACAGTTCACCCTATGAGGGCTTCAACACTGTATTGAATAAGATGGAGCAGATGTCTGGAGAAGCGTTACCTGACCTCCCCAAAGTTGACATCATGTCCAACTTCCTCTTCATCTTTACCTCAGGCACTACTGGTACTGTGTTACTGTAAAAATTCCATTAACCTGAAAAGGATACGGATGTTTTTGCATATTAACATCAAGGTCCATAGATGCTATATATCAAGTTTTGTAGAATTTGAATGTACGACCTAGGACCTTTACACTTCCATTCCATTTTCAACAATCACAAATAGCAAAAAATCAAGTCAGCTGACACCATTGGTTCTAGAGGCAAAATTCTCTATCTTAGTGTGGTGCATCCACTGAAAAAGTTTAGTATCAATACAGCAAATGGAAATGTTTTATATTTCAATTATGATGAAATCATCATATTTGAAATATAAAACATTTCTGTGCCCTTAGATGGAATTTTTGTGTGATTTTTTTGGTGGATGTACTACTCAACATGGACTCTATTCTGAAACTCCATGCTGAGATGCTCCTTTTAATGTGTTCTAATTGCTGCTGCAATTTTATCGGCTCATGGGAACCATGTAGTTTGGAGTTACAATTTCTCATTTATTAAGCACTGGGGACCTGTTTTAAGGATGCTATGTACAAAGTTTCTCTGAACTTGTAGCTTGTTTCAGAAGAAATAAAAAGAAAAATATGTACAAAAACAGCAGGGTTCCACCACTAAAAATAGATACTTCATCATCATTTTAAAGGAACGCTCCACCGTTTTGGGCAAAATTCCCCTTTTCCGACTTACCCAGACTGAGACAAGATGTTCAATACCATTTTCACCTCTGTATGTACACTGGTTCTGTTCCTATGGGTAGCATTTCATGTTAGGGTAGCATAAAGGCTTAAGGCTTAAAGTCTACAGCAGTCATTAGCCTAGCTCTGTCAAAGTGAAAAAAAAAATAATACACATGATACACTGTGCACATAAGACAGCTTCAGAGTTACTGTCAGGTTTATTTTTTCACTTTGATGGAGCTAGGGTAATGACTCCTATAGACTTCAAGTCTTTGTGCTAACCTAAGACAAAATGCTACCCATACAAACTGAACCCGTGGACGTGCAGAGAATGGTATCAAATTAAAATGGTATCGAACATCCTGTCTCAATCTGGGTAAGTCGGAAAAAGGGCATTTTTCCCAAAATGAGTATTCCTTTAACAAACTTATTTGGATCAAAGATATCTTCTCCCTAAGCTAGTGTAATAATTATTAATTAGTGCAATACAAACTGGCCCTACAGTAAGTTAAGTGACATTAAGGACATTCAAAATCAGTATAACTCAACAAGGCACCCAGTGACAATATTTACAGGGTCTTGCAATTTATTTAGTGTTTAAACTTACTGTCAAGCTCGGACATTTCAGCTGTTTTACTACTTGTAAATTTGCTCTCAATGTGATTTAGACAATGACTTAAGCATCTTGTAGTGATGATTAATTTGTTTTTTATACTGAGAACGTAGTCTCTACCAAGTTCAGCCCTGGAGTTATCACAGGACAGGTATAAGGTCCTGTAAAATGCAACCTTGAAGTGATACATATGTAAATCAAGGTGTGTCCACCTTCATATTATGATACATAGTTCTGAATCTTGAATTTTGAATGAGCCACTTATTTGGCTGTGAACCAGAACATTAGCAAGGTTTGGTTTTCAGTGTTGATGGTTTTTCTTCTCCTTATGTTTTTGCTGGCTATCACACACCTGTCTCAGTTATGTTTTACAATCTAAAACATTTTGGTCAGTTTTGGGAACTTGGTCTCTTGAATTTTCATGAAAGGAAGCGTGATGTCTTAAAATGCAAATATGTACATAGCTCACATAAAATGCACAGCCTCATGAAAGTAAACTTCTTTTGACATGTGTCTCTGCATCACTGGCTAGAGTTGGGTAGTGAGTGTGTTGGATAGGCATACTATAAGGCATGATCACTTTCCTATATCGAGTAGGTTTAGAAGATCCTAGTGGTAGAAACTGTGAAGAGGCCACAATATGTGATGCAGCAATAGGTGTAATAATGAATTTAGCAATTCTCTGTTTGTAGTGAGTCTTAGGTCTCATTTACAATTACTGTGTGGAATAGTCCAGAAAAATTTTGTTATTGTGCCGTGATTGAATAAGGACTGTGATGTGGCTGTGAGGAAAAGAAACTATGATCTGTGCAAGTATGCTGTTCAGTCTACACTATTGAGTATAAAAGAGGTAGTGCTTTGGCAAGAAAATACACAAAAGGAAATACTGGAGGACATTCTCTGGGACATTTGATCCAGACACTCTGATTAAACTGCTGTGGGTAAAGATTCAAAGAATGACAGGAAAATATGTCAAGTCTGCTGTCATAGCACTGTAGGATGGGTGTGTTGAGTCTGTAAATAGCATGGAAAAGGCAGATACATGTGTGAGGGTGTTTGAGGATATCCATAATTCAAAGACAATAGGAGAAGAGGGTATAAGGAGGAAACTGGCAATTTTACAGCTAGAATAATTGGAACTAAATCAAAATAGAGTAGGAAATAATCTGATAAATGTGTTTTTTACTTTCAAAGAACTTTGAGATGCAATTCAGGCAGGGGTCAGTAATGCACCAGGTAGGGATAGAATATGTTTTGAATTATTTTAACATGAATGACACTGTATTGGAAGAGATATTAGCCCTTTTTGATTACATCTGTAAAGGCAAGTTACCAACAGAGTGGAAACATGTTGTGGTTTCAATCCTGAATCAAATTTGTCATCATACCATCCAGTAACACTGAGATCTGTGTTGTGTAATATAATGGAGAGAATGGTAGCACATAGGCTTGTTTATGTTCTTGAAACCAATTAATTTTATTTTATTTTTTTCGCCCAGAATTGGAAGATGTACAGTCGACTCGGTTTTAGCTCTGGATAGTTAGAAAAGCAGTGATTAATAAGGAAGCTATTTAGGGGTATTTCTAGACATTGAAAGGGCTTACGATTTTATGCAGAAAGAACAGCTATTAACTGTATGATGGTAAGTGTTACTTGTAGAATGTTTCACTGGATTATGGACTTCCTTAAAATTAGATCAGTTCAGGTGAGGAGTAAGGATGAAATGGTATTCTCTAGGGGTCAGTTAGCAGTCTAGTCCTCTTCAGCGTAATGATTAATGACATTTTTCAAAATCTAAACCAAGGACATAGACTATCGTCATTTGCAGATGGTGGGATGTGCCATTGTTGGCTATGAAGACTGGGAAAATAAGGGGTTTCCCTGACTTGGTCCTGGAGATTTTGTTCTTTGTATCAAGTCATGTAATGCAGTTTGTGAAGGGAGAGGGGATGTATTTTGGCGCTTATTCCATAATTTGCCTGATTATGAGTGGTTGTGTGATGAGAGGAGTGGAGTAAGTTGTTGATTGACTAAGGGGCTGTAGTTTAAAAATAATTGAGGTAGCTTGGAGGGAAATATTAATGCCTAATGTTCCTTTTGGGGTTAGGGATTTTGTTTGGCCTACCGCATGTCACTTGTCTTCATTTAAAGGTAGGATTGTTGAGTTTGTCTAATTGATTGAGTAGATGATAATTTTAGAGAATGCATTAAAGTTTTTGTTGTTTTTGGACGTTTTGGACATTTGTATTGTTTTCCAAGATGACAAAAGGAAAAATATTAAGCGATAGAACAAAGTGAAATATATAACAAAATAAATAACACAACAGTGTTTGTGTTTACATAGAGTTCAAATGGTGTTTTGTTGTTCAGTGAAAATTGCAAATAATGATAGAGGAAAGTGGGCATCCTTGTCTGTTACCCCAATGTGTAGTGAGAATCTTGGTGAGAATAATGCATTACTCATGACTGTGGCCATAGATGCTGTATATTGTACCCTTATCCAGTCCATAAATGATCGAAAACACAACCTGCGTTCCAGTGTTAGTGCTCATTTCCTAAAAAAAATTTGAAACTGTGTTGCACATAGTTTAGATTTAAAAAGATAGGCGTAAATAACTGTGTCAGATTTTACCATATAGCCTTGAGTGACCAATACTTTCCTTTTCTAGGTCTTTCTAAGGCAGCCCGTGTTGGTCATCTGAAAGCTATTATGAGCATGGCTTTCCTTGAGTTTTGTGGAGCCAGATCTGATGACAACATCTACATCGCTCTTCCTCTTTACCACATGTCAGCCTCCTTATTGGGGATTGGAGGATGCTTACAGCTTGGTAATAAATAATGGATATGTAATAGAATGGAGCCACTTGCATAACCTTAAATATTGATCTAACCCTCAGACTTGTCTACTGTCTAATTCCCTGATTCAAAATGTTAGACTGTCACTTACTTAAAAATCAAATCATATACTGAGTCACAAAAGCTACAAAAACTCCAACTATCAACTAACTCAAACTACAACCATGCATCACAGTCATACAGAAACTAAACAGTCATGTTATGCTGTCTCCTTAGTCACCATCCTGCTGCCAGAATTTCTCAAATCCATTGTCATGATCGATGTTTGAATACTGCTTCCTCACATTTTTTGCTTCAACACATTACGTGATGGATATAAAATGACTCCAGAATCAAGCTAGTTATAGCCATAACCTATCATTATAACTTAGCTTGTCAAATTTCATCTGAATTTTTGAAAAAAATAAAAGAAGTAATATGTTCAACCAGCAATCAAACCCAAGTTGGAGCAATAAGAGAAGCTGCCACTGCTGCCAGAGAGAAGACTTCATTGTCTAGTGTCTTGCTTGAGGAGAGGAGAGATCTATTATAGTATACAGATCCCTGTGGGGAAATAATGATGTTGCAGCAAAAAGTAATAGAAGTCAATAGAGAAAATGACAAGTAGATTATGAAGCTACATATCAAATAAGCAATGGAAAAAAACTATAATAATAGGGCAATAAAAAAGATGTTTAATATACTGTATATAGCGCAATATGCAGCTATTCAATTAATTCACATTTAACAGTCAGCAAAAGGCTGGAACCAAAATGATGTCATAAGTACATGTTTCAAAATCCTCATTGAGTATTACCAGAGGTAAATTGTATTTACATTACCTCTGAATAAGGTGCTTATAACTAGGACAAATTGGTAGTTTGGTACTCAGCTCTGCCTGAGTACCAAACTAACCATTTGTCCTCATCCATTTGTTCTAGCAGAGCTGCTACAGTTACAGAGAGCAGTCACATCCCATCCCACCATCACAACAGCCCACACACAGTTACATTACAGGGCAGTTGTTCCAAAAAAACTTAGCTATTTCCTACTGGTGGTTGAGTCACCAGTCTCAGCTCAAAAACAATGTGGCCATGTCAGGCCCAACATTTATTTCAGCAGCCTCTGGGGTTGCTGGGTACCTGTTACTTTCTGGCTTTGTTGGACTGTCTTCAGTCCAGCTATGTTTTCCCACAGAGTAATTGCTGCTTAGAGAAAATGATACGGCATCATAAGACCTTGCCAAGCGTAAACACAATTCCTGGAAGAGTGTCCATTCATATTACATGTACATTATGAGGTCCTAGGTAGGGGCTGCAGGAAGCCAAAATGACCATGGATATCCTTTTGCCCTCACCTCAACAAATACTAGTAAAAATGCCTTTCCTAGTCCAAACCAGAAGCTTTATTGAAATAGCTCATTATATCGGATATAAATTGATTGTAATAACTCTAAGTTACTTACGTATATAATGTATGAGAATTGTCACTAATATAGTTGAAATACATTCAAAATGAAACAAGTGGAATGAATTATTGCAGTATGTTGTCTTAAGCTGGTCTAAAACATTCTTTACCTTTTCTTTTCTCTTTTCTTTTACCTTTTTTTTGGCTACCCTTTTGGATCGCAGGTGCAACTTGTGTGTTAAAAAAGAAGTTTTCTGCTAGTCAATTTTGGAGGGACTGTGTGAAATACAATGTCACTGTGTTCCAATACATAGGAGAGCTCTGTCGATACTTGGTCAACCAGCCCACGGTAAGATTGACGGCATTCAAAACAGAAGTCAGTTTCTGCTTATGCTACAGTATGACTCCCATTGGGTTGGGTATATATGCCCTTATTTTTTTTTTACTATTCTAACTTGATCCCATTTCATTTGTCCTGTTTTCTCAATCAGCTGAAATATGTTCATCTGCATTTTCAGTGGCCTTCTGAAAGTAAATTTCCTATTCATTTTCTTCATAGACATTTCAGAAAATTCCAACACAAAGACATCTATGAGATAAATCACAAGTGTACAACCATAGATTAGAAAGGGAAAAAAAATACTATCAGGGAATTATTCATCCCATATAGCACTGCAAGTAATGTCATCATTTCTCCTTTTCTCATTTTTAGCTGTGATAAATAAAATAGGTATTACTGCTTTATAATAATTTTTTCACCCCCACCCTCCAGCTCAAATCAACTATTCAGTTTGCTAGGTGATTAACATTACCATGCTCTGGTCACCAACCATTTGCAGTTGGACAGGTGGGAACTAACTAAAGCGTTTTGGTTGTGTAGTATTTCACAAGGAATTCAGGACTAAAACATGATTTTTTCAACACTAAATCTGAAATCAGTTTGACTGATGGTTCCTGCAAGAACACAGTATATAGTATATACGGTATATACTATATATTCTGCTATATAGAGTATATAGTGATTTTACAATCTGACAGCCTGTGGAAATCCTACCTTACACCCTTAAAAAGTTAAAGGAATACTCTAACGTTTTGGGCAAAATACCCCTTTTTCAACTTACCCAGAGACAAGATGTTTGATAGCATTTTCACCTCTGTACGTCCACTAGTTCAGTTCCTATGGGTAGCATTTTGTGTTAGCTTAGCATAAAGAGGTCGGAAAAAGGGTATTTTGCCCAAAACGTTGGAGTATTCCTTTGATAATCAAATTACTTATGGGAAAAATAAATGGGAAATTTACTTATAGAACCCAGTGTTTCAGATGTGTTCAACTCCCCGCTTACTTTAAACCTGACACAGTGATGTTCACTCCAGGCATTTTTCTTCCATTAAACAAATTTTAAACTGCTCAGTACTGAAAACATTGGTTCTGTTATTGATGCATGTTAATCCATGTATCGTACCCATTCCAGGTTCCAGAAGAAAGAGCCCACAGTGTTCGACTAGCAGCAGGAAGTGGTCTCAGGTCAGATGTGTGGAAGGACTTTGCCAAACGTTTTCAGGGTATCAGAATAAGGGAGGGCTACGGCTTGACTGAGGCCAGCATTGGCTTCCTTAACTACACTGAGGAGATTGGACCGATTGGGAGGGCAAGCTATTTTAACAAGGTAGGGAAGAAAACATTCACACAATTTTACTTGGGACTAACAAAAGTGCACAACTAAACTCAAAACCCAATTAGAAATGATATCTTGTATCACATTGTGTTGTATCCAGTGTCTGTGGACATATGTTTGAAATGTCTTTTTTAATAAAATAACCAATCTTAAACACAATTTATCATGTGTATTTGAAATACACATCTTGGAATGTCCTTGTAATGTCTCCCTAAAACGAGAGCCGTTTTAGGAACTATAGTTCCTACCATCTATCTTCTCCTAAAACAACTCCATGTAATACAGATGATACATTATGTAAATAAGACAGTTTCGGAGTTGCTGTAAGGTTTATTTTAGCATACAGGAGTCTAATGACTCCTGTATGCTTTCTTTATGTTAAGCTAACATGAAATGCTACCCATCAGAACTGAACCAGTGGATATATAAGTGAAAATGGTATCAAACATCTTCAGAAGCTACACAGAGTTACAGCCTTAAAAAATATGCTGTATATGCTGCCAGTAACACTTATGAGTAAATCAATTAAATTAAACATATCAACCATTCTGTGACTTTCCTTATTTTCTGTGACTCAGCCTTAAGTGATACAAACTGTTTTCCATTCAAAATTACAGAATCACAAAAAACTGGGGGACTAATTATTGCAATAATGAATAAGGAATAACAAATTTCAGTAAGATCAGTGCTGTGGTGAGAAAGTTTGAAGGAAAACAGCAAGACAAACACAACTGGTCAAATGCCCAAGTCATAAAATTTACTTATAAGAATACTGTAATAGCATTATCAGTGTTGCTGGCATATTTTATTTTGCTTTTATTTTCAACTGAATCTGAACAAAATATCACTTTATAAAACCAACTTATGGTGGCTTCAGAGCTAGATGGTTTAATGTTGGAAAGCCCGGAGCCACAGTGATGTAATGAGCTTCCATTGAGAGTGGGAATGAGTTTGTTTTATTTCTCTTTCAGCTTACTATGCCTTTTGAACTCTTAAGATGTGATCCCCAAACATATGACCCAATCCGAACAGACTCTGGAAGATGTATACAAGCACAAATAGGTAAAGTGATAATTATGAGCATTGCATGTCCAAGTTCATCAATGGAAATATCTATCTGTAGTGCATATCCGTAGTATAGTGAAAGAGAGAAGGAAAGCTGATGTGCATACTGAATGTACTTCATGTGTACAGGAGAGACTGGCATCCTGGTGGCTCCATTGTCAGCAATGAACCAGTTCCTGGGTTATGCTGGTAACAAGGTCCAGTCTGAGAAAAAGCTCCTCAGGGATGTGTTCAAGGAAGGGGATGTCTACTTTAACACCGGGGACCTCTTACTTCACGACCATAGGGACTTCCTCTACTTCCGTGACCGTATTGGAGACACCTTCAGGTCGATCCATCTATCCATCATCCATCCATTTTCAAATACTCCCATTCAGAGTCATGGAGGGCTGGAGCCTTTCCCAGTATGCACTGGGCAGAAGGCAGCTGGACTTGCTTGAGGTTCTAGAAGTCTCATCCAAAAAGCTTCTTCAGTTCTAACTGACTGGTGGGGAGTCCCAGGCATGTATCCTGTTGCGGGGTCGTTAGCAAGAGCATAAATGCCTGGGTCTCCCCACCAGTCAGTTGGAACTGAAGAAGCCTTTTGGACGAGAGGTGAAATGTTGTCTAGAACCTCAAGCAAGTCCAGTTGCCTTTGTATAGCTCTTAGAAGTGCCATGACCTGGATTAATGAGAATCTTCACAGACATTGGACAGAAGGCCGAGAAACAGCCTAGACAGTTTACCAGCCTTTAGCTGCAGTTGGGAACTACTACTGTCATACTATTTTTGTATTTCAGTAGGTTATGTGTTGGATAGGAATTTTTTGCGTATTTGCTTTGAAGGGAGGAAGAAAATACACTATTGAAAGGTTTTGTTTGTAAGTACTTTTTACCAGCTCAACAAAGAAGACCAACATGTCACTAAACTTTATGCCCTATCACTTGAATGTTATTTAATTTCCTTGTGCTATCTTCAATAGCAAAATTCAGAGAAAACTGTGCTCATTTGCAATATAATGAACAATATTAGTTGATTTTATCTTGTGGTTTAAGCCAAAGCACTGCTCAGTGATTTATTGCAAGATCGTCCATTATGCTGACAGCCTTGCTTGTCTTTTCACTGAAGCCTGTTGATTCTTCCCACTTTGTCAGCAAAGGAGCTTGCAGGCCAGCTGAATCCACACAAAGAGCTCTCCTAGATCCTTTTCTTTCGATCTTGGCTGGACCTATTCATTATTTCAGCAACGCTGGAAATAATAGCAGTGATCAAGAGCAACACTCAAACACAAACTGTCCCATTAATTCCTACAGTAAAAAGACACACAATCGCTGAACTTGCCCTGTCAAAAACACGCATGTATATACTGTCATAATTACAGCTGATGAAGTTCTCCTCAGATAAATGTCCCCTTCCCGCTTTCCTAATCCATCCATCTCCCATCAGTCCCTCAATCCATGGCTTCCAACTGGGCTAAACAACCAAACAGGCTTAAATAAACAACCAAACAAGCTTAGTAGTGAACATGTTAGTGCATCAGTTGTTAAATCAGGGAAATGTCCAGAGAGCGTTCAGGAGCACAATGACACTATTTGTCTGCATGAACTGTGTCTTGGCAGGCTAAGAAGTGCCAAAGTAATGATGCAGGATTGTATAATGAGCCGTAAAGCTGCTTTACTTTCCCACAGAGTGTATCGAGTCTTTTTTATTTGTATTCATGTTCAGGTTACCAGAACTTCCCACTTTGTCTTAAAACATTATCAGATTTCCCCCATATGTTATCAGCTTCTCTTCAAATGTGCCCTTAGATCTTAACATTCCTCTCTACATCTGTTGTGTCTTTGATAAGGTGAAATTCTTGAAATTATTTTTTACTTTGCTTGTTGATTAAACCCTTCATGTGGGAACTGTTTGGGATTATCATTATCCATAAAAAAAGAGTAAAATAAAGTAGAACACAGTATATTTGTACTGGAAAAGAAAGACCCAACTTCACAAAAACAAATAAAAAATAAAATATTTGCTTTAATTAAAAATGTTAAACTCTGTCACTAAAAGTCTTGTCGTATTGAAATTGCAAGTGCTGCTGCCACCCTGTAAAACACCAGCCTTGCACAGCTTACACTCAGCACTTTAAATGGCCGAATACACGATTCACAAAAAAGTGGCCAATATCTGAGAATCAATCAAGCAATCAGGCCCCCTCTCCACCTCTCTATATTTGTTATATAATTATTCAATATCCAGTGAACAGTATTTGTAAAGTTGAAAGATATAGTTTAATTGTATATAAAATTGTGTCCTACAGGTGGAAAGGAGAGAATGTAGCCACCACGGAAGTCTCAGAACTTTTAGGTGATCTGGATTTTATCGACGAAGTCAATGTCTATGGAGTGGCCATACCAGGTTTGTTTTTAAAAATTGCTTTGAAGTGACCTAGACTTTGCTATATACGCATATGGCATTAGAAAACGTATGTTGAGAGAATGGTTATACCAAGAGGTTCTGTGATTTGTTTCCTCTTTTTCATACAATAATGACATGAGGCATTATCCCTATTTTCTTCTTCCCATCTGTCAACAGGCTATGAAGGTCGAGCGGGTATGGCAGCTATCGTCTTAAAACAGGATTACAAACTAAATGGTCCAAAACTCTACAACCATTTATTGAAAAGATTTCCAGCATATGCTTGGCCATGGTTTCTCAGGATACAGGTAAGGCATACTCATTATTTAAAGGAATACTCCAATATTTAGGGCAAAATACCCTTTTTCTGACTTGCCCAGACTCAGACAAGATGTTCTGATACCAGTTTCAGCGTCCACTGGTTTTGTTCCCATTGGTAGCATTTCATGTTAGCTTAGCATAAAGACTTGAAGTCTACAGGAGTCATTAGCCTAGCTCCATCAAAGTGAAAAAATCAATCTTACAGAAACTCGGAGTTGACTCTTGATTAAAAAAAAAATATCCAAGACATGTATTTCAAATGTACATGACACATTGTGTAAATAAGACAGCTTCAGAGGTAGACTTCAAGTCTTTATGCTAAGCTAACATGAAATGCTACACATTGGAACAGAACCAGCAGATGTACAGAGGTGAAAATGGTATCAAACATCTTATCTCAGTCTGGGTAAGGTGGAAAAGGGGCATTTTGCCCAAGATGATGGAGTATTCCTTGCTTCAGTGAAATGGACAGCATGAAGATTTCTTTTCTGTTTTCTCCCCTTTTGTTTTTTGCCCAGACATCTCTAGATGTGACAGAGACCTTTAAGCAGCAGAAGGGGAAGTTGGTCCAGGAGGGTTTTAACCCAGAAACAGTCAAGGATCCTCTGTATTTCCTGGACCGCTCTCTAAAGGACTACATCCCGCTCACTCCATGTCTGTATGAAGACATTGTCTCTGGAAGGATCCATCTGTAGATAATACAAGACAGCTGGACAGTGAACTCAGGTGGACTGAAAAGAGAGATAAATATCTGAACAAAGATATGACAAAGATATTTGTCAGGTGGCATAGCTGGGTTATATTTTGTTTTTTAGATGTGACATTCCAGCTGGTGAAAGTTGTTTACTTAAATCTAGATCAAAAATGGTGAAAACTTAATGTAAATGCTTCATCTTTTGTTTTATTTAGGGCCTGTCTAGAAGGAAAGCTTAAAAGAAAAAGTGTTGTAACAGGAAGCCTGAGCTGCAAAATTTGAATCTGGTCAATATCAATCATTTTCTGATGCATAGAAAGATACTTATCTAGTTTCTTATATATTTCCCTTATTAATGCCTGGGGGGAGGTGGACGGGGGATATGAAGTAGTTGTTGGCAGCATAGGATACAGAATGGTAAATATAAAGAAATAACTATAAATATAGAAAATCCCTACAAACATATTGTTTTTAATCAATTTATGATAGTGACTGTTTTCTATGTTCTATGGATCAGTTGTTTGGTTTACTTGTTGAGGATTGTTTGAAGAAGACTATTAACCACCAGCTGCTTACACATATGACCAGTATTTTATATAACAGTATGTGATTTTCTAACATTGATATGCCATATAGCTTTATCAATAAGTCAGTATAGTATATGAAATGATTGATTCCAAAATGTAAATATAGCCATTTTAATAAAAACAAAATCATACAACATGACTCATTGTGTAAATAAGACAGCTTCGGAGTTGCTGTAAGGTTTATTTTTTCACTTTGATGGAGCTAGGCTAATAACTCCTGTAGACTTCAAGTCTTTATGCTAAGCTAACACGATATGCTACCTATAGGAACCGAAACAGTGGATGTACAGAGTTGAAAATGGTATTGAACATACTGTCTTAGTCTGTGTAAGTCAAAAAAACGGTATTTTGCCCAAAACGCTGGAATATTCCTTTAGTAGTACCTGAGATTAGGGCCCAAAGATTAATAATTAAATGTGAGCCATATACACAGGTTTAACACATATCCGGCATGGAAATAATAGGAATGTGCACAACCTATTTTTCATGGTTGACTACTCAGTGAGTGGTGTGAATGAATAGTAATTATTCATAGACATATTTTTTGTAGGCATTCACAAAGTCTTTAATTGATTGTAGTCAAATATAATTATAATCTTGAAGACAAGAAAGACCAATATGATGAAAAAACATTTTTGCCCAAGTGTCAATTCTCAGTTTCCTATTGTTTATGGGCTACTCATTAGCAGAACCATCCAATGCAATAATGTAAAAAAGACAATATTTCCAGGAATGTGCAGTTTGCAGGACAATACATACTACAACATTTGGCATAAATTGACAGAACAAGCAAATGACCTCCAAAATTATTCATGCATTCATCTGCATTTTTAACTATCGCTGTGTGTCTTTCAGCTCTATACATGACATGATTCACCAGCA
>OMKZ01007096.1:1759-12641 GCA_900302535.1 Neoniphon sammara | reverse complement strand
CTCTGTACGTCCGCTGCTTCAGTTCCGATGGGTAGCATTTAATTTTAGGAGAAGTTAGATGGTAAGAACTATGGATACTAGGAACTGTTCAGCAATCAATATTATACATTTGTAGTTCCTACCATCTAACTTCTCATAAAACAACTCGTTTTTAAAAAAAAATTCCAAGACATGTATTTCAAATACACATGATACACTGTGTAAACAGTTTCGACAGCTTCGAGTTTATTTATTTTGTTCACTTTCACAGAGTTAGGCTAATGACTCCTGTAGACTTCCTGTAGTGTGACTTTATGCTAAGCTAAAAGGTATTTTGCCCAATTATAAATAATAAATAAATAAACAAACAAACAATGAGTGGTATCAGCAGTAGAAGTAGTCTCAGTAACAGTAGTCTTAGCAGTAGTAATAATAATCGTAGCAATAGTAATTGCAGTAGTAGCAGCAGCAATAGTAGTAATAATAGTGACTGTAGCAGTAATAGTAGGTGTAGTGGTAGCAGTAGCAGTAGCAGTAGGATCAATAGTAGCTAGTAGCATCGTAGTGCAGTGCAGTAGTAGTAAGTGGAGTAAACTGTCTATATGGACCTGTAGAGATGGCCACGTGTAGGCCTATCATCATGATACACATGATGTGCCTCCCAGTGGGAAACCAAACGCCTCCTGTCAGATTAACTGTGATGCTGACCCTGACAGTGGGCGCACCATTCCAGATACACATTTATCAGTCACGCCAATATTCCCTTTTCTCTTCTCCCAACTTTGGACTGAATAAAATATGAGCTACTCACAGTTAGAGGTGAGCATTAGGAATGATCGCCGCTGGCATATAGTTATGATGCAATGCTAGATGCCTTCACAAAGCAGAGCACGTTTCATACTGAACAAGAGGAAGGCAGGGAGAGACACAACATATACTGTTATCTGTTACTATAGTGGGTATGTGCCATTAAGTAGTACATGTTTTCAAATAATTTAGCATCTGGCTCTGGATTCCGTGAATGGTTTTGAAAAATGACATCTTGCATACTCCTTAGACAATGTTGTTCCTAATAAGCATTCATTCCAATAAACTTATTGAATTTCATTTGAGAGACTTACCCAAAGTGAGAAAGGAGAAGAGAAAGAAAAAGGAAAGAGGAGATTACACTATTCATTTTTAATTACCATTAGTCTTGTCTATAACACCATTAGACTGACATGATGACAATGATACTATACTATGTTGGCAACACACAGTAGGGGTTGTTCTTGCAAAAAAGCAGATTTTAAATGAAATAGATAGAGGGAGGCATGGGGACAATAAAAGAAAAAGAAAGAAGGAATGAGGAAGCAAGGGAACGAGAGAGAGAAGCAGAAAGAGAACAAAAGAGCTTCTGGACTGGAGTGGCAGCCGAAAGCCGAATGTTTCACTTCAGATTGACACTTCAGTGAGAGAGAGGGAGGTAGAGAGACAGAGACGGAGGGAGAGAGAGAGACTTTTAAAGTAGTATCCTTAGGCAAAGAACAGAGTTAAGTGTTCCCTTGCAGTCTTCAGTGTGGAAATGAATGGTTGACTCTCCTTGAAAAACAGAGTTGCTATGACAACCAACCTTTTTCTCCATTTTCATTTCAGCCCCCCACCACTACCCCCACTAAACTCTCTCTCTCTCTCTCTCTCTCTCTCTCTCTCTCTCTCTCTCTCTCTCACGGTTAAGGTCCTATAGGTACAGAGCTTTAAGTATAGGTCTGTTTTAAGTGCAGCAGTAATGTAATGGTGGTGAAAGGAAAGGGGAAGAGGATGAAGAGGAATGTTGGTTGGGGTGAGGAGGGCTTACCAGGCTTCACCCATAAGCAAACTATGCTTTGTCACCAGGAGACCGAAGGTTCAAATCTATGGTGGAAAAGAAAACCTGGCTGTCATCAAGCTGTTCCTCACATCCACTGTGTCAGTAGTAACAATCAGTGACATTTCAGTATAAATAAATGTAAGTTTTGTTACTCTCTTTCACCAATTGATATAAAACAATAGGAATTCAGCTCATATTTGCTTCATGAATGCTTTTACATTTGCTGCTGTGATAGTGGAAGAAAATGCCTCAATGCGGTTTTGTGTTCCCTGCTTGGAATAAACAGAAGAAGAAGAACTGGGTAGTTGGCATGAGCAGCTATAGCCACCATGGCTGAACGAGGCAAAGAAAAGAGACACTCAAACTTTGTGAAACAGAAGTGCTGTGCAAAAACAGCAGGATTTGTCTGATAAACTGAAATCCAGCCAGACTCATTCTTCAAAAAGAAGAGATCTTCATGCAAACCCATGTGTGTGCGCCTGTGTGTGTGTGAGTGTGTGTGTGTCAAGACCTGTGTACCTATGTGTTTGCTCTGACAGGTCGGCTTTAATGAGCTGGGGGAGTGAGTGGCGCATCAATGAAATCGATAGCAGAATTAACACATTGACATGTTAGACTCATTTGCTTTCTGACATTTTCCTCTATGCAATTAAGCGGCTGAGATATGTGAGTCGGATCTGATTAATGCATGCCGGTCGGCCGCTCTCGGCTGGGTGGAGTGTGCAGGGGGCGCCGTGTCTTGGATCCTTTGTGACTGAGCTAAGATGGTATCTAGGATAGATGCTGCTTTCTACTGCTGTAATGGACCAGAAGGTACCCTCTCTTCTCTGTCTTAAGCCAGAAACACATTAACGCGGCCAAATGTTGCAGGATATCTCCCATTTGCCGAACTACTGAATCCCATCTAAGAGTGCCACACTTGAGGAGGAGGCACCAACACAAGTTTGCACATCGCAAGGCTCAATGAAAAGAGACTGCAGAATATGGAGTGGGCCTGACTTAAAATGAATTGACAAGTCTCATAGGTCTTACTACGTGGGACTAGAGGCCACACGATGGAAAGCCAAATGAGTCATCGGTGTAGACATTTGTGTGTCAACGACAATAAAAACTGTCCACAACTTTTGTTTGCACATGGATACATGCAGAAAAGAAGGAAACGGGAGTTCTAGCATGTACATGGACAGGTTAATTGAATTTACAAAGAAAGTTGGACATGAGAAGGGTTACCATAATAAAAGTTGATTGCAACTTTTTCTACAGTTAGATTCGGGGAATGAACGCTGTTCCCCTACAAGAAAGTAAACTAACATTATAATTCTTCAAATCTATATCCAAAGGGAGCACCATTCAAAATAGGCTCAGTTTTATGATAGACAGAGTTGGTTTGTGGTAAAAAAAAAAGAAGCATGAATACTAAAAGGTGCATTATATTTGGATTTATTTATGTTTAATGGTCGCTATGTTCCAGATACTTATGTTATTTACAGCCTAGTCAGATATATTGGGGCTTTCAGAAAATAGATTCCTGCTCATGGTAAATACCATATGGTGTGAATGCGGCATCAGCAAAATCAGACATGTAGGGGAGCATTTTTTTTCTTTCTCTTGCAATCTGCTTACATTTTGAATTGACTCAATGGAACACACACTTGTACCCAAAAACATCTTGAAGCAGGCATGTTGAAGAAAAAATGCACAGGTTACCAGACCGAAACATTGTCTGTCCCAATAAAGTTCTAGTTGCAATTTGTGTTCATTACCTGAACTGACTGGAGTGAAAGTGACATGAGCCCAGCCCTGTTCTAAGAAACAGAGCATCTGAACAACTCCCTTACGTTAACAAGCCTTTTAGTCTCATCTTCCATGTTCAAATCTTGTTTTACTTCACACAAGGTCAAAAATCTGCCAGTGGGATGAGATAATCCGACTTCTTTCCATTGCTAATCACATTGTTTCCAGAATTTTCTTGAATCAAGAGCCATTTTCTTGATCCTAGTGGGCTGATCTGTCTTATTCTGCCTTATTTCAACATATTTAAACTTGTTCCCGGAAAACGTTCCTGAAACAAGTGAAACTGCATTGGAAACAAGTGGGATTACACAGGTGTAAATTCCGCGGTGGATTTCATTCATTTTTTCATAATGAATGAAAAAATATTAACTGTTATAAAACATGATAAAGTGGATGTTTTTCTCTATTCAGTGTAATTAGCAAGCAAACGAGAATGCTGCAATAATTATCACAGAATAATAGGATTAACAACAATTAAATTGTGGCATAACTATCAAATGGCTGAATATATGTTCAGGAAGTGATTAATATCCATATTACTAATACTGAAACAAAAAATTGATGTGGTACAAAGTTGGTGCTTTTATTCAAAGTGAATGATTTTATGCTATTCAACTGCACTAGTTGGGATATGGAGAGCATGTTGTTTTGGTATGTCCCTTCCCCTTAATGCGAAACAGCCATTTAACAGCCTATTTGCAAAATAAAAATCTCCAGGTGGGGCATGTCCCAGGATCCCCCTCCATGGGTGGAGACCTCAATGTTCAATCCAAAATTTTGCCCTTGGATTATTTCATCCCACTGGCAGATTTTTTGTTTGTTTGTTTGTTTTTGTTTTGTTTTGTTAACCTTGTTTTAACAGAAACAAGATTTTAAGACTCAGTATCATGCTAAATGACTTGTTAAGATGGAGATTTTTGCAGTGTATGGAACATGTAGCCTGAAAAGGGGAGGGATATGGATTTAGAGCACATTGCAAATTGTGGTCTTTAAAGGGAAATAATAATGCAACTTAAACGAAATGCCCTCAGGTACGAGTGGGCAAGTTACTCTTGCAAAAATCGTGAAATTCTCTGTGCCAGATCTGTGCCAGTAAAACTCAACAGATCAGAGCGGCACAAATAATTGGCTTTTAGACTTGCATTTTGGCATCAGGCTGTGTGTAAAGCACAGGTGGCTGAACCACCTTGTCCTTGTCACAGTGGGAGGTGCTCAGGGACAAGTTTGAGGGCTTTTTGGGAGACGGCCTGAAGGCTTTTGGAGTGCGACGAGAGCACATATGGGCCCAGCCAGAAAACGTCTGCCCCTGAAACTGGCTCTGCCGATTTCTCCGTGGCTGCAGTTAGCCTGTCCGCTGATCCATCCTTCCATGAATGACTCTTTTCAACAGCCCCTCTCTCCTCAGTCTCATCCCTCTGACTCCGTCCCCTCATCCTTCTCATCCAAATGCCCCACAACTCTCCCTCCCTGTTCCTCTCTCTCTCTCATTGTTCCAGCCCAGCGGTATCATCTGTCTCAATGCCACTTGGCAACGCCCCACATGATTTGAGGCTGGGCAAACATTTAACTAAATCTATCCCATTCCAAATCTCGGATTACATCCTGCTGTTTCAATATTTGGGTTGTTTAAAGCGCTTCCGAGTATCCACCGCTTCTGAGGCAATAGGTCAAGTTGGCCAAATATCCCCCTCCATCTGAGACGAGCACAGGCCAGGACAGCTACAGAAACCCTATGAAAGACAACACAGCAAAGGCAAAGCGGGTCAAGTGCATCAGGTTGCATTTCCCGCATTTTTTTTGTGCTAAGTATTTGGCCACAGAGAGGAGACTCCCTCCTGGAGTCATAAGAGCAAAATTTGGAAGACTGAGGCTTGTACAAATCTGCTGTGGTACATGTCCAAGCATGGATATATACATGCACCAGAATATATGCACAAGAAATACATCAACATATAGGGCTGATTTTGCAGTGTCTTCCACCTCTGATGTGATGACTATGAGATATGTTTAATTACATATTCATTGTAGAATTGATCACTACTTTATTGGTTGTCTGTGGAAAGAGCCTAACTTGAACTGAACCCTGTTGCACACATAGACACACACATGTGTCTATGTGTCTACACACACACACACACTCATATATATACACACACGGATTCACACATAGAACAACACACATGGTTGGTTCCTATGGGTAACATTTCATGTTAGCTTAGCATAAAGACTTGAAGTGTAAAGGAATCATTAGCCTAGCTCTGTCAAAGTGAAAAAAATAAACAGCAACTCTGGAGCTGTCTTATTTACACAATATATCATGTTTTTGAAATACACGTCTTGGAATTTTTTTTAAAAAAAGGAGAATCATTTTAGAAGTTAGATGCTAATTTTGGCAGTTATTTTAGATTTAGTCTTGCACATTAGTTTTAGTCATTTTTATCCTTGATAGTTTTAGTCCAGTTTTAGGTGATGAAAACTTGAAATGTTTAGTCTAGTTTTAGCCGACAAAAAATCATTACATTTTTAGTAAACATTTTAGTCAACTTCACATATTTGATAGTCCATCTTATAGCCACAAAAGACATTTGGCTACCACTTAGAATAATTTTAGTACTAACCATAGGCCGTTGAACATTTCATTTAATTATAAAGTTAAATTCAGTTTAACAATATTGTTAATTAAAATTACGGCCAAGCATAAGTACTGGACATTAATTTTGATTTTTAGCCTATTTAGGTGATATAGCTGCTGTTTTGTTGAAGCGTGTTTTGTTAAGTAGTGGTAAATAGTGTTTGATTGCACGACGGGTGGATTAAACCTGATAAAACCCAAATAACATCCACAGATGCTAACGCGAGTCTCAGGTGTAATTTCCTGCAGCTATGAGTTTGCCAAAGCTTCTCTGACACTGCACATTCTGCAGATAGGTTATAGCCTAACTACAAACAACTACGAACTACAAACAAGAGCTGCATAAGTGTAACATGCAAAATCCAGTTTAAAAAGCACTAAAATCACTCGCTCCGAGCCCCAGACAAGTAAGCCTCATAAGTCAGCAATGCAGACAGAGAAAGTTATTCAAATCTTACCTTGTAGCTTTTTCACTGCATTTTCCAACTGAAGTAATCCAAGTAATCCAAAAGGAGTTTTGCCAAAATAAATGTGTTTGTCCTTTTTTTTTTTTTTTTTTTTGTTTTTTTTTTTGTTTTACTTTTGGTTTCAGCAAGCGATGCCCCAGTGTAGAGGAAGGGAAGTGGGTTAATTTATAAACAGAGTTTGAGCTTTTGGCACCATCTAGTGGTCAAAAATGCTTAACCCTACCTAACCCTAACTCTATTTACCAATGATAGGGATGCACTGCATTCATTGCTTTGACAGAGATGCAAGCCACAGGGAAAATAGCATGCACTTTGAATGTCTGGACTAAAATGTCCAACATTTTAGTCTCATCTCGTCAATGATTTCAGACATTTCGTTATAGTTTTATTATCAAGGATCTATTTTTAGCTCATCATCGTTTCGTCTTCGTCATTGGAAAAAGGGTCATTGAGAAACATTTTTCATCATAAATTTTGTTAATGAAATTAACACTGGTTAGATGGTAGGGATTATAACAGACAACTAAACAGCAGTTATAGTTTCTACCATCTGACTCGTTTTTTTAAAAACGAGAGTCAGTCCAAGAGAGCTTTGGAGTTGCTGTAAGGTTTATTTTTTCATTTTGACGGAGCTAGGCTAATGAGTCCTGTAGACTTCAAGTCTTTATGCTAAGCTAACAGGAAATGCTACCCATAGGAACCAAACCAGTGGACGCACAGAAGTAAAAATGGTATCGAACGTCTCGCCTCAATCTGGAAAAAGGCTATTTTTTCCAAAAATGTTGAAGTATTCCTTTAACGGTGGTAGGAAGGAAGGAAGAATGTAAGTATGAAAGGTAGGAGGGTACAAAGGAAACAAAAAGATAGATGGCAGGAGATACAAAATGAGACAAAGGCAGGACCAAGACATAAAACTGAATCTAGAAGAAATGATAGCTTTGTTCTCCTTCGAGGTTAAGCAGGAAATTCAGTATCAACACTGATCCACACTTCCATCAACATGACAGCTCAGTGCATTATAAACCAGGATCTGAGCGCTGTAATCCAGGCTTTTGGAAAAAGGCGGCTTTTCCCTTCCCTTTTCCACCCTCTTTGCCATCACAAAATCAATATTTATAATTTTACAAGATCAGGACAAATCCACCGCAATGCTGGCGTTATTAAAACAATAAAAACATGGCAGAGACAGGTATTTGCTGGGAGCCCCTACTGGATTAGGGACCTGTTTTCTCTGTCTCTCTCTCTCTCTCTCTCTCCCTTTCTTCCTTCCCTCTAACTCGTTCTCTCTCCTCAAGACGTAAAATCAGGCTAAGTGTAATATTAATACTGCATGCTGGTTTTAAGTGATGACAGAAAAAAATGATGTATGGAGGGGTTTTCATGGGGTCACAGGATAATGCCCCTCCCCCTCCTCCAGGGAAGAGGAGGATAACATGGGAGACACCACAACCAGCTGAGAGCATCTATCTGCTGGAAACCGCTTACTATACGTCACAGAGTCCTGGCTTCCATTGCAGTACTTTAATTTTTTTTTTTTTTTTTTTTTTTTTTAAATCTCAGGAGATCATGCTTTTGGTTGGGTGTGTCCGTGTGTCTGTCTGTCTGTGTACCTGTCCATGGCTAATCTCACAAACTACTGGGCCTATCAGCCTAAAATTTTTTTGTGAACAGTCATGACTTTATGATGAAGAACCTCTTGTGGGTGCAGTGATTCAAAGACTTTGAAAATATTTGGTCTCACTACCTCCACTCTCCACTCCCTCACTCCATTCATTGTCTAGCTCACTTGACCATCACTGTCCATCACTCCCTCTCTCTCTCCACATACTACTGGGACTATCAGCCTAATAGGCTATTTTTTATATCGTATTGTGTCTGTGTTCGCTCGGATGGTGGGTGAAAAAATCCAGGATGTGTTGTGTTTTCTGGGCGAGTTTATAAAACAGAAGAAGTGATGAAGAAAGTCAACAGAACACAGAGCAGACACACGGGAGAACAACACTGTAAAAAGTGCCAGAGGCTGATGGAATCAGTCAACAAGCAGGGGGTTATCCTCATGCTTCACCACTGTAAAAAATTAAGTGTATAACAGCAGTTGCTGTTTCATACGTCAGTGGACTAATGTTCCAAATCTTGTCAGGTGTTTGGATGAGAGACAAGATCAAAGCCATGGAAAACCCCTCTCACCCTCTCTACAACAAGTTGTGGCACAAAGTAATAACAACTATTTACTTTATATAGACATTGTGTCCCCAGACAGGCCTGGGTGAGATCTGCACTCTATTTTTATTTATTTATTTACATTTTCAGGCCTTTGTGATGTTAAGATCCCTGGAATTCATTTTTTGTGATTTTAATTTTAATTATTCTTTGCAACTGTTTGTCTCCTCTCTCATTTGAATTTATGGGACATTTGGAAGTGTGGTTTTTAATCAGCAGTCACCATAAGTTCCTGGGCTCCATATCAAAACATATTTTAAAATGATGAGTTAGATGGACCCTGTGCTGTTGTGTAGGCTTATACAGCAAGCAGAACACTTCACTGCCAGGGTTACAGTTTTGACTCCCACTGGGGCCACCAATACGAAATGTACAGCATGACCTGTCTCTAGCTGGACGTTCATGCATGTATTTGAATGCGAATTAAGATGTAGTGAATTAGAGAGGTTGAATGGGAACGTCCAGTTCCATTACAATTAGATAGTATCACAGAATGCTTGCTTTAGGAGGGATATGTTTTTTTGTTGTTGTTTTTGGCAAATAAGAATGGTGCATTTGTCACACAGGTGTAATTATTATTATTATTATCCCCTATTTATTCACCCCAGTCTAAATTCATAGGTGCAATTCCATCCATTTTTGTTTTTGCAACATTTTTAGCTTGACAAATGGATGGAAATATAGCTAGTAAGACATAGTGGATAAAATACAAAATACATTTTTGAGATTCTCTCTTAGCTCTGTCTGTGTATCCGTGCTCTATTCCCAAATCTTCTCCTTGTGCCTTTGTAAAAATGTTTTGGACTTTTAGTGTGTTTAGTACCCAAATAAATCTTCCTTTTATTTGCATACATTCTGGTGGCTTTATCTCTTTTTTTATTTTATTTATTTATTTTTGCCTCTGAACACCATCTTAACATTTCCCCATGCTGTCTATAGTTAGCTCTATCTTTGTAACTGCAGATGAAGAATATTATATCCATATATCCTGTTAGTCTTATCAAGTGTGACATTATCCTTGAAGTGCACTGGGATGCACTGCAACCATTACAAGTTCATCAGAAACATATTTACATGTTTACTACATTATAAAAAGAGAATTATTAGAAAATTGTATTGTATTAGTATTTGCTTCCAAAAGGAACACTCTTTCCCACTTACCCAGACTGAGACAAGATGTTCGATGCCATTTTCACCTCTGTGCGTCTCTGGCTCGGTTACTATGGGTAGCATTTCATGTTAGCTTAGCATAAAGACTTTAAGTCTCCAAGAGTCATTAGCCTAGCTCCGTCAAAGCGAAAAAAAATTTAACAGTTTAACATGTGTATTACACAGTTATTAAATACATGTCTTAGAATAAAAAAAAAAAGTCACTTTAGGAGAATTTAGATGGTATTAACTATAACCACTCAATACATATATGAACACATGAGTATTCCTTTAAAAGCGTCTGGATCCACAGCAACCAAACTCTGTCTCTGTCCTCCAGTCCTTTTAACCTTGCATGGACAAGATTATATGTAATCATATTTGGGTTTGGGTTTTCTTCGGTAACTTTAAACTTTTGCTGAAGAAGTCATTTTACTTCTAGTTAAGCACTTATATTTGATACTTGGATGTTAGTCCAAGTCCAATTTGCTGCTTTGTGTTGCTTTAGGAATGAAATGACTTTGAATGTAGAAGCAATACTGAAACAATCAAGTATTTAAAAAGAAAAAAACATCATCCTGTGATTGATTGATTGATTGATTTCGATATGTGATGACTTTTGAAACAAGATCTGGGTATCTCAACAAAACTACATATTGCTGTTGTAAGGCTCTCTAATAACAGGTCACATAACAGCTGACAGGGTTTATGGAACAATATTAAAGTCTGGATCTCTTCCAATCCCCCTCTTTCTCTCTCTCCATCTCACACACACACAAAAGACAAACACAG
>OMKZ01007085.1:2161-19506 GCA_900302535.1 Neoniphon sammara | reverse complement strand
CCCCGTCTTTCTCTGTCTGCAGCTGCTGCCACATAGCACATACGCCCGGACCTGCTTTCAACTCTGCAACATTCTGGAAATAGGTTTACACTTTCTCCCTACATGCATCTCACAGAAAGATGACACCGCCACAATTATCATTTGTAAATCATTTTATTAATACCGGGTGAGAGAGTGACAACGCTGCAAAGCAGAGTGTTGTTTCACTTTTATCGTCCTGTCACTGGTGCTGAAAATGATTTCACTCCAGCAAGATTTGTGACAGCCCAATACTCAGTCAACCCTCATACAATCTTTTATTGTGAGATTATTTAGTACAACTTTCAGACACTGAAAATCTATCACCTAAATGTGAACATCACTCACAATATTTGATGTAACAATACCAGCTACTGAGTGAGGGAAATATATCTAAGCTAGATAAGTTTTCTGACAGGGACAATGTTGTGTTGTTGAAAAGTTAGGATATTTATTCATTTTAACAACACAACCATAAATAATTCACTGAAATCATCTACACCCATCCCTCAGCCCACTTGTAGCTGGTGTTTATACTGTTTAGTGTAAGCAAAAATGAAATGAGAGAGATGAGGGGAGACGAGCGGTGTGACCAGAGTTGATTTAACCAGCAAGAAAGGGAAAAAAATGCCATCTGTTGTTGCGGTCTGTTGTTATGGGTTGGTGAAACAGTTTCAGACAGACAAGAAACAGTCCTCTGCTTTTTTATAACGTCTACCTGAGGGAGGCAATCCCACTGCAGTTTTCTGTGTGTGCTTGTTTCTCAGGTGCCAAGTCCAAACAGGCTTCCCACACACAGAAATCTCTTCCCACTCCTCTTGATTTTGTGACACTTAGACTGTGGATATACTCTTTTAAATTAGACACACAAAGCATTTCCAGTTAGGAACACATTAGCTGTCTCTTTTGTTGCTGTCAAATTGTTCTTAACTGAAGCATTTAAATGATGTTGCAACTCTGGATAGTTCTCCTGTCTAAATGACCGCTTGTTGTAACACATGTAACCACAATTACATGACAGCAGACGGCTGTTAATGGTAAGATCAGCCTCTGATTATAAGCGGAGAAAACATTCGGGGCAAATCCTGTTAGATGTTTGGTCATTTAACACTTCATGGGATGGTTTGAACTGTTTAAGCAAGTACAGATAAGGGTTTTTGATGTTTTTTTTTTTTTTTTTGGTTTAATTAAAATTTTTATACTTTTAACAGTCTGTGAAATGTAGTGACAGCCCACAGATCTTTACATCTTTTGGGTCATAATTCCTATTTTATTAACTGTCACGATCTGATTGTTTTCTTTGTGGGACAGGCAGCCAAATTTAGATTGCCATCAAAACATAAAAGTTGCACAGAGGTTGATTTCATTGCAGTAATAAAATATTGTTGGTCGAATACCTTGTTGAGAACTCTGTCTTACAGCGTGTAGTTAGCCTCAAATAGTGATCAATGAATTATTCGGTTGTTATCCCTGATATTTTGTTGTTGCAATCCAAGGCCTTCCCTCATCTCTTGGCTCATATAATACAAATCTCATTATTAATTGACATTCATTCAGAAAATTGATAGAATGAATTTAGCCTGTGTGGATCTGAAGAGCATCAAAACATATCTATTTTATTAAACTGCATCTGATTCCAGTCAGTTATCATAATGGAAAAATGCTCTCACACTCTACAAATACCTAAAATATGACTTAATCATTTCAGTGTTGAATCGGTGACACTGATAATATAATCTGTGTTCTGTTGTTATTTCAGCTTTGAATTGGTTTCATAATTGCATTTGCAAATTTTATTTGTACGTCATATTATCCTTCAAAACAGTTATAATATTGTGATGTAAAATTCATTTTCTGCTGCCTCGAATGCCTTAGAAAATGGACTACCTTCATATTTTGAGCCATCATTGAGGGATTGTGGCACTTGCAAACTTGACATAGTAAGATAATCTTTTTACCTGAAGCTGCTGTTGAGACTGAGACAAGTTGTAAATAAGAGGTGCTAATAATGCAGCGGCCAACAGGAGGTGCCATATAAACAATCAGTAGCAGCAGCAACAGCCCTGCTATGTTTCGCCATGTCAGAGAGGCTGATCTATCGCTGCCGAGGGGCGGGGGGTCTATTCCTCAGCCAGCTGGCTTATCTCCGGCTGTGTCTTCAGCTGATGGATGACTGGAGCAGGCGTCCGACAGCGCTGAGGTGGGAGAGGGAGGAGGAAAAGGGAGAGAGCCGTGGCCCCCCAGTGGTGGAACACAAGCCTACAGACCTGAGACACACTGCCCACCCAAAAACACCACAGGCAGATAAAAGGCACTGCGCCTCCCTGCCTCTCGCCTGGTTGCAGAGTATCTCCAGTACATTATTTTAAAGTTAGCTGGAGATGCTTTAGCTCAGCGGTCCCTATCTGCAGAGGGAGCCCTCTTGGCCACAATTAAGGTTTAGTGTCGACACTGTATTTTATCACCGTTATGGTACGGTGCCAGCAATGCTTTTTAGGGTTGTTTAGTAACTAAACAGCAGGCAGGATGGGTGTGTGCTGGAATTTCCTGTCACCTTTTGTGTCAGCGTAAGCCAAAGGAAACAGAGGATGTTACTTTGCCTGCCAAATGTTGGCAGGATATCTGCATCTAAACGTTGTTGAGTAAATAAAAAAGCACAGGTTTTATTGTTTGAGACTGTAATGTTTTGGCTATTAAAAAATATTTTGCTGGCATCATATTTTTTTTTGATTCAATGACAGATCTGCCTGAACATCTATATACATACTTAAAATACCTAAATAAAACTAGTCGTGTGTGAAATGTGTCACTGCGAAGAGGATGTGGGGTTTCTCACATCTGTCAGTGTGGTCTTTTCCTCCGTCTCCAAGCATGTTGTGATTTCCTTTCTGGGCGCCATAACCAATCTCATTACAAGCTGATATTTCATATCAGACGGCAGTATTTTCTCCCTTTGGCTTTGGATGGCTGACTGATTGTCCACGGGCCCTTGGGGTTTATACACACCAGACTTGGAAAGGTCAGCTTTTAACAACGAGTCAAGTATAATGACTCCATATTGAGTGAAAGTGGCTTTGTTTGCTGTTGGACAGCGTGAGGGTCTGAATGTTTTCCTTGCGTCAGTGTTTTCATGGAATGACATTTAGAAGGAATTATGTTCCATGTGTGAGCCTGCCTGTCTTATCATAATGATACCATCTTTGTGCTTATGCCTGCGCGATCTTAACCAGTTTTACAACTTTCAACAATCAACTCTCAAGCAGGAAGTGCGCACACATAACAATGACCTTTTGAGCCATTTGCTCTCACTCTCCTCCTCCCTTTATATTTCTCCTCTCCAACTTCACAATAGTGCACTGTTAGACGCTGAGGGAGAGAGAGAGGGGAAAGTCGGGTGGAGGAGGGGGGGAGCCAGCTCTCTGGAACACTCTCTGACAGAGAGAAGCCTGTTGTTTCTGCACAGCGGCTGGCCATTTGGTAGCGCTTCCACCCCCCACCTCCCCCCTCCTCTGCTTCTCTTGCTTGCTCTGGCTCCGTCAGCCCCTCCTCCGCCGCTGTGTTGCCTAGCAACGTAGGGCTGGAGCAATCGGAGCAGGGGCAGAGCGATTCAGGGAGCAGATTGGCGGATGATTTATTAGCTGGGCTGGAGAGCAGTGAGCCCAGGCAGCTGAAATGGAGCCTTAAACTGGAGCCGACATGTAGAGAGGGAGGAGGGAGCCAGCGAGAGAAAGAAAACGAGAGGGAGGGGGCAGAGGAGGAGAGAGGGAGTGTGCATACAGCTCCTCAGTGCAGACGGATGGACAGGCTGGGTAAATAGTACAGTAGGGGAACATAATTAAGGTGACATAATTAGGACAGAGACACAGGCTGCTGCGACAGGTCTAATTGATTTTTGTCATAGCGGGTCCACACCCCAGGCCTCAGGTAATGAAGCAGCAGTCTCACCTTACGGCTGCTAAAGAGGCATTAAGCACATCATGGAAAATTACCCCACCTCTTCTTCCCCTCTGCTTAAGAATTATTCTCATGTTAGTCCGTCCGCAGCTAAATTTGCACAAAACTTTCCTCACATAAATCTGTCAAACCAATATTTCAGATGGCAGTTTTGCTAGTTTTGTTGCCGCTTGTCATGCAAACTCTGTTTATTAACTCATCTTTGGAGGTTTTGACTGGCAGTCCTGAAGGCATTCTGCTCTTAAACCCCGGAGTGCGGTGGAGATGGGTGTCAAATGCCAGAGCTGGAGACGGCTCCATCTACTGGCTAATCAACCACTACACCTTCAGTCTGATTAATGCAAATGAACTCCTCTGCTCTTGTCACTGATCCCGTGGTGTTTTTATTTAGCTGTCAGCGGAGCACAACTCTCTCCGTCTGGCTTTTGATTAGGCTTCTGCTTGTTTAGTCTGGTATGGCTTAGGGTTATATTTTTGTACTTTGTCATTCGCAGTCACACTGCACTGGTGTTATTGTTTTGTTAAAAGTTAGGTTGTTGAGTTTGTTTGCATAGTGGAGGTAATTATAGTAATTCATTCCTCTTGTTGAGATATGCCTCTTCTTTTTTGCCTGTAATTTTTCTTGTTTAAAGGTGGTTGCAGCTGCCTGTATGCTGTTACTTCTGTAAAATTGCCCTTCATTCCCCACCAAAGCTGGGTATGTAAACAATCTACGGTTACATAACGTACTGTACAAGGCATGGAAAATGGACTCCCGAAGCCCGGCGAGCTCCATGTCTGGTTTTCCGGCTCGCTTGTCTCCTTTCACCATGTCCAAGACCTTTCTCCACACAAATTGTATCAGCCTGCCTCCCCTCTCATACTCGCAGCTAGTTGAGTTTTGTGCCTCTGTGTCAAGCTTTAAATGCATATAAAGCAACGCTGCCCTTTCCTCTCAAGATAAATAGGTAGCTTTGGTGTGGTTTTAAGCCAAAGCAAGGCTCGGGTTTTCCTGTGTGGGTGTAAAGACATAAAGCCTGCTTTGGCAGTGTTAGAGTCACCAGATCTGAGGCTGAAATGAGCGCTGTGACTAACACTAGCATGAAGCCCCGGACTCCACTCCGGGTTTTCCAGCCTGCTGCGAACCAGAGGCTCTCTAGCAGAAAGATCACATGTAAAGCCTTCCCCTTTGTAGTGGAAGAGCAGAGAGTGACAAGCTATTTCTTGCTTGTAAAAAAGCGATGTACCGTTGGAGACATTGTGGATTTGCCCCCTAATTTTTCCTTTACCTGTGGCTGGACGTAGAGATTTGTGCCGTGCTCCCTGAGGACTTTTCCTGCTTTTTGCTGGAGTTACTTGGTGGAAACGGTTGGCTGAGATCACTGAGGAACGGGGCTCGCCTCTGGAACAAGAAAGTAAATCTGTTGGTTGTCTGCTTCGCTGGTTATGAATGTTTTCAGCCTCCGCTTTTTATGGCTCGCAGTCTGTGACTCTTAAAGGAGAAGAAATGCATTTTGGTTATGCAGCTTTTTGGTAATCTTTTCTGATTTTGCGCTTGTGTTCTTTGAAGCTGGGTGTTGTGTTCACATTCAGTTTTCACGTCAGACTAAATCAGGGTTATGTTATGAAGTAGATATTTCTGTCATCGCGCTGTTTGTTCGCGTCCTTTGGATTCACTCTTGTCAGGGTATGTTTGTACATTTTTGTTTTTGACATGTTTTCCGTCAACTCCAAAATTCACATTTCCTTTTTTAAACGCCAAATTGTAAAGGCAAAAATAGTGTTGTATTTTGAAAGACGAACCACCATGCATAGTTAGACATGTTTTGCTTTTGAATTCTCAAGTTTAGGTTTTGACTTTGAACTTTTTTACTCGCATGGTTAACAGCATATTCATCAGCAGGTATGTTTTTATATATAATTAGGTTTGTCTAACTGCTATTTTCTCCCCACATGAAATAGTGAATATAATCTCAGCGTCTCTCCCTGCCTTACTTGTCATTTCCTTTCTCGTTTTGACATGGCTGTGTTTGCTCCGGAGTTTAAACGGAGGCTACAGAGGTTTCTAGATACACATCAAACCTCCAACCACAGACTAGCGAAAGGAGAACAATGTTTTTTGTCGTGGTGCTAGCCTGTAACTTTATGTGGTCACATTTTAACTGACTTCACAGATACTAACTGTTCTCTCTCTCTTTTTTTTTTTTGTTGTCTTTTCCTCTGTGAAAATTACAGAAGCGCTTCATTAAAGGGCTGAGACAGTTTGGCAAGAACTTCTTCAGGATCCGGAAAGAGCTGCTACCCAACAAAGAAACAGTAAGATTATTATTTTCTTTTTTGTCTGTTTATTTTAGAATCTTGTTCAGGGCAGGTGGCAAAGTTATGGGTTTGTTGAATTGATAATATTTAACACATTAGTAGGTACATGCGGTTATTTCTTGCTGGTAACTAAAAGATTTCAGCAGCAAAAAAACAAACAAAAAAAGTGTGATATTTTGTGCATGACTGGTTTTTAACTTGAGGCCTTATTGATAAGCAGTGTGTGCTGCCTGCTAACCACTGTACTGCAGTATTATCAGATCTGCCTTTAGCTTCTCTGAAAAACACTTGTTATACCTGACATGGGAAAATGACAAAAAGTACTTTGCAGGCAACCACTGAAACCTTACAGGCTCACATGTTGAACATTAATTAGCACCCTTAGTTTGCAAGTAGTAAACAAGTTGTGCAAATGTGGTGTTAATCACTGTGTTCCTAGTACATCTCAGTTCTGAAAAGTAGCATGCTTCCCTTTTTTAAAAAAATATATATTTTTTTTTTAATTTTTTGTCTTTGCACTTGGATTTTCACAGGTTTTATTTGTGAAACACACCAAAAGGTTTGGTATCACTTAAATAATTCCCAGCCACTAAGATTAGATTTTTATATTCTCACAAACTTTTAATTAGTGAACTCAAAAGCGCAGCGTAATGAGTTTCGCAAGAGTCATAAAAAAAATAAATACAAACACACACACAGCTTTTAATCACAGGCTTTTTAACCACAAACATGTAGGCTCAATAGGCTTTTAGAGTAAATTCTGAATTATGTTTATCAGCTGATGGTGGCTAAATTAAGCTGATCTCTAGTGACCGAAAATGTCATCCTTGTTTCACTTGGAGGCATAACAATTTGAAAAATCACATCAATTATTTATTATTTATTATTATTATCGTTGTTATTATTATTATTATTATTATTATTATTATTATTATCATCATTCTAATTATTGGTATTATTATAGCAGTTGTTGTTCTTTTTTTTGTGTTGCTAAGTTTTATTACCCTTGTAACATTGTTGAATTAGATGACACAGGTTTAAAGCGCCACAAATCTTCAGTGTCACCATAGTCCAGTAATGTTTACATATTTCCTGTCCTCTGAAGCGTTTCTTCTGATGCCAGCTCTATTCAGCATCTGCAGCACTACCCCAAATTGATCAGAAAAATTATCCTGCCAAATCAATGGAGTCGTTCCTCTGATGCTTTTTGATGTGGCACCTCGGTAGTTTTAAGGTTTGCCAGTCACTGATGTGCTTCCAGTTGAAGGAGACAGAGCGAGTTAATATCTGTCACGCTCAAAGGAACTCTTGTAATTGTTTTGTTTATGTGCCTTGGCAGAGGGATGTTCCTCTGTCAGAGTTTCCCTCCTCTTTCTCCAGTGTGTGTGTGTGTGTGTGTGTGTGTGTCAATGTGTTAATCATCACTGAACAACTGTGTGACCTGTTACATGGTACAAATGGGTCAAATCCAGGCCTAACAATGATTAACCCAGATCAGAACTGTTTCCCTTATTAAAGGTGATCACTCTGTTGAAAACAAAACATGGCCGCCACACAGAGCTTGTGTTGTTCGTATTTTTGGGGCCTTTCTCTTTTACTATAATCCTCTCTCTCTTTTGGAATTTCATGAGGAAAGCCCTGAGAGCTTGATGAGTATGTTGATTTGCGGTTTGGCTGTAAACAGGACATGTAGAACGCCGTTGCAAAGTCCTCCATGCTGTTGCCTTAGCAGGTAAATTATTCATAGATACGTATTTTGTTTTATACAGCAGTGCAGACCTTGCTGTTTGAGTTAGGCTGCTCCTACTGGAAGTGTGCAGATATAGTGTTGACACAGACATCAAAGGAAAATCAAAGGTGTTTGTCATACTTTTCACTGCTTCATTTCCTTGTCCGCTGTGAGCCGAGGATATGTCAGCCTTGCTTCTCAAACATCCCTACATGTCGTGTAATATTTTTACTCAAGAACTCTTTAGTGTCACCTCCTTTGTGTGCCTGTGAAAGAGAGGGACAGAAAGAGAATTTTTATTCCTCAAAACCAATTTGAACCTCTTGAATAAGAGATTAAAGTGTATGAATACAGTTTCCTCACAGAGGTTTCCTCAATTATTTTTACTGGTTTTGAAATATATGACTAGTCCAGTTGATTGGCTATAAAGGAGGTATTAATGCAATTCAACCTGGAGGGGGAGTCTACTTGGCAGCAGAGGTAATAGACCTCCTCCAGGATCTAGGCCTGCCACCACCACAGAGCAGGGAAAGATTAATTTTCCCCCTGCAAATGGAAAATAAACTGCCCTTTAAACATATGAAAAGAGGAGAAAATGACTGGGAGAGCAAGGGGACGATAGCAGCGACCGGAGGAGAAGGGTAAGGTGGGGGTTAGCTCAGTATAGACATTGAAAAGCTGGGGTTGTCACACAGCAGAAAAAAACCCTCTTTGCTTATGATTGAACTTGCTTTTGTGTTGTAAGCCTGATCTGAGCTAGTGCCAGTCAATACCCCGAGGAAAGCTCCATTTATTTTCCTAACGGCAATCTCTCTACCCGCTCACTCCCACACTCTATCTCTGGAACATGGAGCATAACAATCTCTCAAGATTTTGTAGGTCTGGGAAACGGGAGAGATTTTCCCCCCTATCTCTTGGCGCAGACATATATTTCTATAATTCCACTCGCATGCCAAGCCATCCAAGAAGAAGTGCCTTGCACAAATGCGGGTGTTCCTGCAACATGTCCTGCCTTGGGCCCAGACCAGACCGCTGTGCTGAGCCAGAGTGCAGACCATAAAGCCCTTGGGCTGATAGCCAGGGCTTCAGAGGGCCGGTACAGTGTTTCAGCCTCTCATGCTCCTCCTGCTAGCCTCTATTAGCTGGGCCGCTCCTGAAGCGCCAGCGCGGCTCAAGCAGGCAGTGCCAAGGGTAAGCACCCAGCGCTGTGTAAACACACTAGGCCTGACTAGCGCTCAGGAATGCTTTATATAAAGTCACATAAAGGCCTTGAGGGGGAAGTGGGTGTGTCGTCTGACCGTCTGCAACTGGCTGCGCTGCCACCATTTCCTTCACTCCGGAGAGGACGTCATGGAACATGAGCTCGCTGCTCCCAGTGTTCAAACAGCTAAATATGCTGAAATGGCAGATCACAGATAACTCTCCGGCTGATATTTCCCCTGGAAGTGTTTTCATAAAAATGTGGTTTTAGGGGATAGCAGTGGACTACCACTCCTCGCTGCAGAATTGTATCAACTGTGGCTCTGTTTTGTATGCGGTTTAGAGAAATGCACAATTGAAAATTTTATCAAATTACAACCATTACGTGGTGGTTTATTTTTATATGCAGCTGTTCATTTAACATGAGTATTAGCTAGTTGCATGTTTATCTACATCCTCATATTTTAAAAAGTGCATTTGCAATTTATGTTTAGCACAGATAATAAATCATCACGGAGAAAACATTATAACCACACCTGGAATTTTACCATTTTAGGGGCAAGGTTATTTTCAGTATTCCAAAGTTTGTGCAGAGGCCACTGAGTATTGTAAAATGTGTACCCATGAGTACGTAACTGACTTTACTGCAGAGCTGATTCATGCCTGAACTTGTACCTCTCAATTGGCCAAAATATAATTAATGCAGCAGAGCTTATGTCTTTGTGTCCTATGAGAGAGAACATAATGGTATGAAAACACAAGTAATTTATTTACTTTGTATTCACACATCAGAGTTACGTATAAATGATATAAGAGGCTATCACAAAATTAAATTTTCCATGTCAGGAAGTTATAGGAGAACACACAGAGCTCCTTGTCAAAATAGATTAAATTTAGCAGGCAATTCACAATAAAATAACTGTAATCTTACAATCTCAATTCATAGCAATTTATAAGCATTGAACGAAATCTTGGTGTGTGTTTTTATCAGTACTTGGTTTTCTCTTCAGACTCTTTATCTGTTCCTGGTGTTTTTTCTCCCTGTAACCTTGTCTGCCTTACTCTATCTATATATACAGGCACAGTGCTACTAATATCACAAACATCAATAATTAGCTGTAGTTTAGTAAAACTTGATAAAGATTTCAGTGAATAAAACTGTATCTATGTTTAAAAAAAATCACAATAAAATAAATTCCTATTTTAATAATGCATTAAGCTGCTACTTGTGTTGCCAAACAGCTACAAGACCTGTAACCTTCGCTAGGACAAACCTTTTGTGAAGGGGGGGGTGGTACATTGAGCTGATTCATGCAGACATTTTATGCTGCTGCTGCTTCCTCCCTTGTTTTGGCATGATTGTGGAAAAGGAAAAACCCTGTAGTGCCATTGTGTTAGCAAGCTATCAAGGCAGAAGCCACTTTATCTCGGTGGCTAATGTGAACTACCTCATCAGGAATAAAACTACAACAGCGAATTTGCAAGATAGTGGCTGAATGTGACAGTTGGATATGCTAGCCACAATCCTTTGACCCAGATAATTTAATAGTCATGTCAGTGAATTTGCTTACTTACATGCATTGTAATCCTTGTGTCTTGCCTCAGCAGCACATAAGCTAAAAACTGATTTGCTTATGCCTGAATAGGGTTAGTTTGTGTTTCTGGCTTTAACCATTAGGAATACAAATGACAAATGGTGAGAAGCCACTTTTGATTGGTGTTGAATGTTAACATTTTGATTGTAACAAGTGACTGCGCACTATAAGGCAAAGAAAAATTGGCTTTAAGGCATACAATAATTTTCAGCACGCATGGTCAGATATGGACACACAGCCCAGGTCACATGGTTATCTGGGCTGTGAAATCCCTGCTTTGTTTATATTGAGATGCAGCTCGACCATGAGACGATGCACTGAGCAGGTCTTGTTGCAGCATCTTTGCTCTGTAGGAGAAAAGAAAGTGCGCAGCCCCCAGGCCCTGTCATTTACAGGACGGCCGACAGGAGAGCACTGTTCTCAACACAACCTCACAGCAGATGTTTGCCCCGGTACAATCTGTACAAACGTCAAATTGAATTCATTGCCATGTCCGTAGCTCAGCAGCTAGAGCCTTGGGGATGAGTGTGATTATAAATACTTTGGTTTAAGCACTAATTAAACCAGTTACAAACTAGGGGGCCTGGTCCAGTTGGCAACAGCTGTCAGGAGTGTGACAGAACAGCTTCTATGTTTTGGTAAATGATATAGCTTGTTTATGCAGCGGAAACTCAGTCGGCCGGCAGAAGCTCAACCAGTATGTATTGATGTTCTTTTAGCAGACCACAGGCAATTTAGCATGCCTGAGTGTAGGCAAAATCTTTTTCAGCCTAATAGATGGAGCACAGAGAGGGGGAGCTCCCTGTGTAATTGAGTTCTTTGGTAGGCTTCATGTTGTGGTTTTTGGGGACTAGCTTATCAGCAGAACACGCAGGATCGACCCTCCAGCAAAAAGGCACTGTTGCCGTCCAATCTGCTTTCATTGGCAAAAGCGCTTACAGCAGGAAAAACACGAGTGCTGATTCTTCAGCATGTGCATCCCTGACCTGTGAAAGCAGAGCTTATTCAGTCATTCTCCAGCAGAAAGGCTCTGCGCAGCAGGGAACGGCTGTCTATTTAACTGCCTTTCACATATACTCTGCTCCACCAGCCAAGGCCCTTTCACTGTTCATTCTCCCTCGTCTGTCCATGGGCTCGGAGGCATCACAGGGCTGTGGGTCTATTTTTGAATCGACTACATGCGGCTGGTACTTAGAATTTTTGACCTTCCCTGAACTGTATTTCACCAGACATGCTCTATGAATCTGTAGCAGTTTGGGGGAATATAAGATGAAATATAAGACTTGATTTGATACTTCCTTTCACTGTCAGGGAATAATATGCTGAAATTTTGAAATTATAGTGTCCTTTACCTTGAAAAAAATAAAAGATTTAATTCAATTCATCAGTGCTGTAAAACTAACACCATGACATTTAAAATTTTACACTGCAGTTTCATGTCGCCTGGCATTTGTCACTTTTCAGGAAAAATGTTACTATATTATTTTAAGATATCTAAGTAAATAGTGTGCTTTTTTTAGAAATTCATTTGTAAAGCACTTGACAAACAGAAGTAATAGAACAAAAAAAAAATAATAATAATGTTACCTTTATCCCTTAAAGCCTATATCTAGATAACTTCTATTAGGAGTGCCGTTGAAAGAATTAAGGTAAATAAACACATTTGCTCATCTAATTAACTGTTAATTGGCTCTGTAGACAATGTAGTCATGTTCCTAATATGCCTGGCCATACACATTTACAAAACCCTACAGTAAGCATAAGGATGGTACAAAATGGTGCAGAAATACCCACTCACTGAAAGCTAATACTATACAACCTGTCATGCTTAGTGAGAAATAAAAAGTATAGGGGTAGGGCAGACGCATCATTGAACTGTGGATTGATTTAGCTAAAAGAAATAAACAAATAAGTATGTTCCCCTCCATCTTACTAAAATGAGTCAGGCTACACTCCTCCTTCCTAAGGATGCAGATTGAGGAGGAAGCAGGAGGAACACAGGCAGGCTGGCTGCACTAATGGATGTTTACACAACTCAGTATCAGCCACCAGGACCCAGAAATCACATGCTTCTCTGCTCTCTGCCCTCCTGGTCCCGGCTAAATCGTCTACAATTTTTAGAGGAGATTTTTAGTTGCTGAGAGATTTTTAGGACGGTTGTGGTTAGATTCAAGGTTGATTGTCCATTGTTATCCTCCGTTGGCTCTTTATTCCTCCCTCTCGGCTCTCCTCCACACTTGGCCCTCCCCCTTCTCAACTCTCCCCTGTTCTCTCCTCCTTCCCCTGCTCTTGCCAGTAACGGCCTTAACCGTTTGGCTTCATGTCAAAGCAGGGGCCTTTTGTGGCTCTGTCACAAATCTGCCAGGAAAAACAGAAACCATCTGTTCAGGCCTGAGCCTGAGAGGGGATGAGTGTGTAAATACATGAGTTTAGCCCTCGCCCTCAGCCCTGCCCGCGCACACAGGACCACCGAGCCCAGCACAGGATCCTGCACTCCCACTCGGTCTCAGCCTGCACTCCCACCCAGCCATTACAGCATAATGGTTTCAGAACAAATCCTGTCAAGTCTAAATTTTGCAGGCAGGAATATAACATGACATAAGACAGTTTAACAAAGCAACAGAGTAAACAAACGGAGTATCACCTAGCCAGTAATCATGTTTGTGAATTAAAACACTGATAATATAAAATTGCTAGTTTTAAGAGACTGAAAATACATTTCCCCCCCATCACTTGTACTCTATCAAAATGTCAGTGAATAATATGTATGCTTGGGGTGCACTTGCCCTTTAACAACTCCCACAAAAACTATTACTGTTTGAAGTCAAGGCCATAAATTACAATGTTTTTAGAAAAAGTTTAGCATGTTGTTTTCAATAATGTGGCTTTAATTCTGCTAAAATATCTTGCAACAGTTACTTGTTGTCAAATCTAAACAAGTCCAACTGATATCTTACATGGTGATTGCAATGCATTGATTTTCACAAATGCGTCATAGCAGAAGTGTAATTTAAATTGTTAAAATAGAAGAAGGAAAAATCTGTTTTCAGTGATGTCGCCTTGTTTCTCGCCATGGCTGGGTACATTTAACGGGGGAACCGCTGCACACAGTCATGAACACACACACTGTCAATTTCACACATGCATACTTGTATGTAGACTACCATTTTAAGTGGCAATAACTGGAATGGAAGCCCTGAGTGTCGTGATATGAGGTAAGCCCTTTCCTTGTCGGATAATCCACCGGCCAGAAAGCTCCTGCAGATGGAAGCATTCTAAAAGGCCTTATAATACCAAGCTTATGTTGTCACTATCTCATGTTCTAGGGAGCAGCAGCACACTCTGTACTGCTCTGCAATGATTTAGTGGGTTAGGGAAAATTATGGTGCCGAGGCCAGGGCCATTCTTGATTTCTGTTTCAACTGTTTCCATTAAGTATTTTTTTACCGCATGCCAGCGAATTGTTTTTGATATGAGCTTATGAAATTGTTTCTGTTATGTTGTAGTCTTTGTTTTATGGAGAAGAAGCAGCCTTAGTTTTGAAGTTTCAGTAGATATACATGGATTCATGGGGTAAACACCCAGTGATGGAAAAGAAACAGAAGGTAATGAAAGTTAGTGTTGCCTTGGGCATATGCCAGCATGGCAGCAAGACTTAATGGCATTTATGATAGGAAAAAGAACACAGTCAGTCTTAGAGATTAGACTTCTGTGGCTTCAGAGAAACCAAAGTTGACATACAGGCAGGTTGGAAGAGGTAATCTGTCAATCTCTCTTTGACACTAATTTACAGCACGAGGCCTCTCCCAGCCACAGGAATGGCATGTTCATCTTCAGCAGCAGTCCTCTCATCCAGGCATCTCACATTATTCCACTCCACATAGCAATTTTAGCCTCTGAAAAGATAAATCCCCCCATTGTGTGTGGCTATAAATCAGAATTGGTATTTCTCAACTCTAAGAGAAGTACACAAGTAAATAAACATTATGACTAAGCCTTATTTTTCTCATAATAGTGTTTAGTGAGTGGCCGAGAGTTTATTTTGTCTTGGTCATGCAAACATAATCTCTTCACCAGAAGTAACTTTTCAACCCAGCAGATGGACTTCAAGAAGTTGTTTAGCTGCTTCTTACGCACCAGTTACATGCAGCTTTACAAGTGCACCTGTTAGTTCCCATTCAAAAGCTCAAATTAATGTTTTCATTAGCCCCTGCCTAATGTAATGGTACTTGACACAGTGTAAGTGATGGAGGGGCAGGGTGACCTTTCCCTGTGTCTGCCAAGCTGTTGTTGAGGCCGTGTGGTTGTCAGCCTGCAGCGAGGAGGCAGAGAGGCACTGCTGAGAACAGTCATTAAGCACAGAGCAAAGCCAGCGCTCAGCACCACTCGACACTTTTGATCTGCACATTTCAATTAGATTTCGCATCAGGATGCCTGCCTTCCCTCAGTTTGCACCTGCGTCCTGCTTTCCCAACTGGCCGGCCAGGCTAAAGAGGGAGGCAGACACGGGAAACAGCTAGAAGGTTTTCTACCAGCTGAAATAGATGCACAAACACATGGCAGCATAATCGAGCATAAGTAGCTTTTAAGTGATATGATTGGCATTGGCTGCTTCGTTTTCTGAAGTGGAGCTTCCAAAAATTTGTTTTTAAAGGTTATTCTACGTGCGGTAAATGTTGTCCCACAAGTAGAAGGTGCATCATTCCCTCTTCATCTAACTGCCCTGTGTGTTGCGAGTCCTCGTGTTGATTTCTCTCTGCTGAGCTCCCACTCAGCAAGGCATGTGGAATCTATCCCACTAATCCAGATGTGCTCAACTGCACAAGTCTTGTGTGTGGGAACTTAGCACAATCAGAGGGGTTTGAGACAGTTTTATGCTGGAGAAAAGGCTTTGCCACAGCACAGCGCCTTTATTTACCCTGCAATGTGAGAAGGTTTCATTTAGCTCCAACACCCTTAGTAAATGTGCCCAGCGCTGCTTTGCCTGATAAGATGGAGTCCTACAGGCACTGCTAGATATGAATTTCTCCTAAGAGTTACATAAAGGGAGATCTTATTAAACTGGCCTAAGCCCACTTACTTGAGCTCTTTCTGCCAATCAAAGCGCTCATTGAGAACGACTTATCTTGTACCTTAATGTCAGATACAGAGCCCGCTGAAGTGATAAAGAAACAGCCACATGATCCTTGGCCAGTGTTTTCTTACAGTAAATGTTAGAACCAGCTAGATAGTCTTGGAATAGCCCAGATAAGAATTAAGAAGTTAAAGTTGGAGTATTGCTTTTTGTTTTCATTAATACAAATTATGCCTTTATCCAGTAGCTGTTTTATTTTTTCTGTTAATGAGCCGATTTTATTGTAGAAATATTTAGTAAGACACATTTTGTATTCAGGGTGAGCAGTATCTTACCACCATTTTAAGATGTCCACCATTTCATCAAAGCCTTTCCTGCCATTGGAATTTTTGTGGAATTTTTGACAGAAGATGTTAAGCTGTTTGTTGCAAAGTTGTTAATGCATTTTAGAGAGCAGCACACAGACTAATTTATGTCAAGTTTCTCAGTTGAAGCAGGGAAGGAAAACAATCAATAGCTATTAAAGTCTGGGAATTTTGTTGAACAGCAGCTTAACAGACCTTAGATAGTAGATGAGTGTCCTCTGGGCTTTAAAGATTACAGGTGACTTACAGCTCACCTAACAATCACAGAATCCCTTCATGAATTTGTTATAGAGCCGGTGGAAGACCACTAACAAGTGAGAGTTCATGGCGAGGGAGAAAGGCAAAGCCCCACAGGAAACTACATAATTGTCCCTGACTCCTGTCGCCAATTTTCAAGGCTTGTGTATTATTTTGAGTGTGGCCGGAAAGCGGCAGTTAATTTGCACAGGCTGCCTCAGCAAAGTGCTTTCTGATCCATGATTGCATGTGTTAATGTTTCAGTTGGGTATTGATTTCCTGGCGGCCTTTTGTGCACTGGATTTATCCGCCTCGCTCGCTGGCAAGCGCGCCCCTCCGAATGTTTGATTAAAGTTCAATTGACTCTTCCAGTGAAGGGGCGAGGAGCCATTTCACTCCCTATTTGTAGCGCCAAAGCTCTCCCCGACATGTTCTTTTGTTCCCATTCAAGCGCCTGCCACCCAGGCAGCCACCAATGCACTGATCCTAATACCCCTGCATTCAGTGAGCCTCCTCGCCTAATCCTGGGACAGACACGGTCGCAGCACAAACACGCCTGGCCAGCTACAAAACCTGGCATGGAGTGACCCACTCCATGGCCTTTCTTTGTGACTTTCTTTTTGTGGTGACTGCTAATGAGTGTTTTGCACATATTTTGTTTAGCATAACTTAACAGCTTTTTCACACTGACAATTTTACAGATTTTCAATATCTTTGAGTATATTGACCTTATGTTAATGTTAATTGCTTTGCCTGTTTATAATTTTTATGATCTTTCCTTGCACTCAGAATTGATTTTTCCTCCTCATTACAAATACATGCGCAGTCCCTCTGTCGTCCTGTGTTATTTTGCCTGTTCAACAGCATCTGATTGC
>OMKZ01007077.1:8835-35409 GCA_900302535.1 Neoniphon sammara | reverse complement strand
CTTATACTTTTGTATTCTACTCCTTGTTTTAAAAAGTGCTCTGTTATAATAATAATGATGATATTATTATTATTATTATTATTATTATTATTATTATTATTATTTAGGCTATCATCCGTCCTTGCCTGTTACAATCAATATTATAGATGGTGAGGCAGTCCAAAAATCTGGCAAGGATAGGAACAATAAATCAAACGCACCCTTCCAGGCACTCTGTGTCGGAAGTAAAGGTGGCCACCGTCACTCCAGTCACACAACAACCCATGAAAGTCGCATCACTTGTTTGTCCTTTGATCAAATGAAACTGAACATCATGAAACATCATGACTTAGCCTATTTTATCCATCAGATTACCTGGGATCCTTTTTAAAAGAAGCGACCTGCCTGCCAACCCCCCACATCACTCGATATTAGACAGTCAGCTGCAGGGAAAGTTGACGTTACCTGGCGTTAGATAATAAAGTCACTGACCGGAGATCAGCTGAAAACTGAACAGTTTTGGAAAGGCAGCGGTGTTCTCTCCAGCATGGATTAAAAGCCCACAGCAGGTCTGTGCTGGACACAAACACACTGAACCTGGGATAAGCAATTTAAGCAGCCTAACTGTTGATTGTATTGACCTAATGTTAGCAGATGTGTTTTCTTGCTGAAAATGCAATCACAGATGTATGTGTGTTAATGTTGGGTTGGCTACACTGGACTTTTGGCAGGCTGCTGCTTTCCCCTCTTCCTGGTATTGCATATCAGCACTGAATCTTTTATGGAGTATCGGACCGTACCGGCCTACTTTCACCTCTGTACTTACCATATAAAAGGGAATGACTATTGGGGTTTTAAGATGAGGCCAACAAGCCATCAACTGAATAAGAGAAATATATTGCTGTTGTGATTTTAAAACTGTAGTGAGACTGACCTGTAGAGAACTTTTGACCAGAAAAAGTCCTGGAGGGGCATTTTGAAACCTGAGATATTTAATTTCCAAAATCCAAAGCTCTTTCCAAAGCTGATGGCACATACCTGCGACTGCGGCCCCCGCTGACTCTGTCTGTCTGTTTGACAGGGTTGACCATGGTGCCATCCGGCAATGCCCAGCTGATCTCAGGGTTGGGGAGGCCAGAGGCCACGCAGTCCACCTTAAGGTCTCCACCATACACCACCTCCTGACTGGATCGCTGCCGCTTCTGCTCAATCTTGGCCGGCCTGGTCAGCACGTTGACCCGCAGCAAGGCGTAGTCATCACCCATCTTGTTACGTGTCAAACACAGGTAGTCACCGCTGTCCTTGTCAGTCATGGACTGGATGATCATCGTGCCATTGGTGAAGACCTTGATCCTGGGGTCAAAACTGTAAAAAATGATACAGACAATGACGATTCTTTAGATTTAGTTACTGTTGCTGTTAGAATATCACCTTCTGACCGTATTATTCTTATTCAAATAAGTGATTTTTTATTTATTTTGTATAATGATTTTAAAATCAATGCTTTATAGAATCTGTTAACCCCATTGTTAAATGTAAGCTTTTCTCACTATTTTTTGTGTATTCAGCTCTGAATAATGCAGTTAAAAATATTAAACCAACTGTCAAATTCATATTTTATTCATTAATTTATTCAAATATCTGTCTATATATCTGTCTATGTATCTGTCTGTCTGGCTGTCCTTTATTTATTCATGTTTGTTAGTTCATTCATTTATGTACTCATTCATTCATTCATTCATTACCTGTACTGAGCATCTACCAGTTTCTTGGAGGGTGTCCTCCAGATGATCCGAGGCTCTGGGTCTCCTTTAGCCAGGCAGTCAAGCTGCAGCTTCCCCCCGTAGATCACATCTGTTCTCTGGGGAGACGAGGAGATGATCCTGGCCTTGGTGGAGGAGAGGTTCCTCCGTACACTCAGGTTAACCGTCCTCGTGCTGGCGGCCACCACATTACTGGCTGTGCACTCATATCTCCCAGCATGCCCCGGGCCCAAACCACGCATGAAGAGAGTCCCATTGGGGAAGACGAGGAGGTTGCGTGCGGTAACAAACTGGGAAGTGGTGAGCTGGACTCCATCAGGTGTAGTCCAGCGGATGACTGGCTGGGGGGCGCCTTTGGCAGTGCAGTGGATGTAGGCGGCGCTGCCCTCTGAGACAGTGGTGTTTTCATGTCGCAGCTGCTGGATCACAGGTGGCAATGCTGAGACGTGGAGACGAACTGAGACAGTGTCAGCTCCTGCTGCGCTGCTGCCGATGCACTTATAAACCCCTCTGTCTGTGTAACTGGCCTGAGTGATTCGGAGGGTGCCATTACTAAGGACCGCCACTCGCTGTTGAGACGCAATACCAGGTGGGGTAGAGGCCATGTGGACGTGGTCAGGAAGCACCCATGTTACTCGAGGGGTAGGATGCCCCTGGACTTTGCATTCCAAATTGATGTTGTCACCCAGATACACAGTGGCATCTCTGTGCCGAGGTTGGAGCACCTGGGGGTGCTGAGATAGGACCACAAGGTTGACCGCCATCTTGTCAGTACCATACTGGTTCTGGACCATGCACAGGTACTGTCCTCGGTCTGTGGGCTGGGTGTTTTTGATGATTAATGTACCGTTGGGATGGACCTCAAATCTCTGGACCCTGGTGTTCTGAGCAACACTCGCCCCTGTGTGGAATGGAAAGATGGATGTTTCAAACATGACATAGAGCAATGTTTACTCACACACACACACATTAGATCAGGTTAGATTAGGTTAGATTAGATTATCCCCCACTGGGAAATGGCTGTTACAGCAGTACTAGGATAAATCATAAAAAGGATACAAGTATAGCAAAATGAGGGTTATATAAAACATACTCGTTCAACAATTCCAATACTTGAACATATCAAATAGAAATGTATGAATGACAATGTGCAAAATTCTTGATCATTATCATGATGTATGAAATGATGTACAAGAGCAACAGTATCAGTGGCAGCTCAAGCTGTGAGATTTGTGCATTATAAAAAAGGGTTAAGAAATATGTGTAATACACAATGAGAGGAATATGAAAGTATCAGAAAAGACATTATGTTAATGATTATGGGAGTGCAAAAATGTTATATGTTTAATTACATGCTGTAAAAATGGGTGTTACCATGGTGGTTGAGTTCATTTTTAGGATTAATTGTTCTGAATGTAATTTTTGTGAAATGATGTAGTGCAATTATCTTGAGCTGTTAAATGTTATTATGTGAATAATATCTGCAGCCCTTAAGCTAATATCACAAACACACCAAAAACCTACATTTCCACTGTTGATGTAACACTCCTAAAAAATTATTTTAATAACTTTCCCGGCTTAACATGTGATAACTATGACATGCAGGCCAAGTTCAACATCAGCCCATATCAGCAGAAGATTATCACAATTTGATAATATGGCAGGGTAAACATTAATATTATCTCATATCATCTTTGGATGCTATTTTGAACAGATACAACTTTTAGGTTTTGATTTCACAAAATCAAAACCTCCAAACTTTAATTTCAGCACTACATTTATTCTGGTTTTCAGCACTGGTGCAATCAATCTAATCAAAATGTTTTATGTTTTTTAAGTGTGACTCATCAAGATATGATAATATTGCTATAATAGTTATGAATTGAGTCATACATACCAGTGGCAACTTTAGTCCATGACAGGAAGGGCATGGGTTCACCCTCGGCCTCACAGGGAAGCTGTGCATCTGTTTCAGCGGTCACAGTAATAGTCTGGATATTGGTCCTCATTATCCGTGGCTTCCCTCTTGGAATAGAGCCTAGTCCAGGTAGCTGATGCCTTCCGGACAAATCCGGAGTCAAAGAGGTCCCTGTGTTCAACCCCTCTGTGGATGTATAAGTCTGTGCAACAGACCGAGGTAGTGTTGTAATTCTCGGGGCAAGGGTGGTTTTCTGTTTCAATGTCTGGCCACTGGTCTGTTTTGGGGCTGGGGAGGTTGGATTTGTACTATCACCTAGACCGATTATCCAGCGGGCTGAGGGAGTTCCAGGATGAGAGGCTGTTGTTCTGTCATGCTCTGATCTGCTGATGTTGGGGAGTTCTAAGTCTGGGGAAAAGGGATTTTTTTGGTCTTGGCTGTGGCTGCCTGGAGTGTGGTTGAATTTGGGAGCCTCCGGAGTGACGGTCCTCAAAAGCGGTTCCGTTTTGCCTCCTGTCGTTGAGGTTTTGGGCAACGTGACATGTGGCTTCCCCATGGATAGAATCACAGGAGAGGGCTTTGATGTAGGAGAGGAGGGGGCTGTTGTACTTGTACCAGGAGCATCAACATTTACTTGTCTGTGGGCAGTTTCTTTTAGATGCTCGTCCTCCTCTGGGGCAGTGCTGGTAGTTTTAGTTTGACTTGAACTCTGATAAGAGCTTTCAGTTGTTGCCGGCATCTTGGTGGTAATCCGTTCTGTCTCCAAAACTCCCTGAAAAAGTGTTGTAACCGAGTCACTTGGAGTGTGTGTGCCAAAGGTTGTGTTGATTTCATGCTGGATCAAGGGAGCAGGTGAGGAGGATGGAAAATGCCCGCTGATCTCTTTGAAAAGCATCTTTTCAGCTTTTTCAGTGGGTGTGTATTGATTTTCTGATTGGTTCTGCTCTACATCTGGTTGCACTCGCAGCGCAGTGTGAAAATTCCCAGAGGACTTGTCAGAACGTGGCTCGGGTCCAAGGTCTCCCGTAATGCTTACCCTTTGTGTCTCCTCTAAGGGTTTAACAGGCGGAAGAGGGGCGCTCGTAAACCTCTGCGGACTAGCTGGCGTAGGCATATTCGAACGCTCTGGAGAAGATGCACTCTCTGAGATTTGAGTCGCCGTCTTTCCGCGACCCGCTCCTGGAGAGGTCGTTGGAAATGATGGTGTAGCTGATGTGCTTTCGAATAGTGGTTTGGCCAGAGGAAGAAGGCCGGCCTTTGTTTTGGGGTGAGTGGCTGGTGGGGAGGAGGGTTTGGTGGCTGCCTCGTCGTCATGCCTGGAGACTGTGCTTTCTTTGTGACTCAGTCTGCCTGATGACGTTGCTTGGCTGCTGCTGAATGGAACAGTGGTATTGAAGTTGGCTGTTGTAATCGTGGTCTTTTCTGATGGGTCTATTTTTAGCCGTGTGGAGGCAGTGGTCGTCGCTGTTGCTAGGACAGCGTCCTCAGGTGCGGTGGGTCGATTCAGCTTTTGTTTCCTTCTGTTCGGCCTTCTCCTCCGACTCCCGTTCCTTCTCCTGGAATTAGGGTGTCGGACACGAGCGGGCTGCTCTCCCCCAAACTCCTTTCTCGCAGTTGGGGTGGACACAGGCGTAGTTGTCGGAGAGGCTGTTGTGAGCAGTGCTTGCAAAATGTCAGGTATTGTGTCCTTTGGCTGAGTATGTGAGGGTGATGTAGTCGCGGTCTCGCTAAGATACTTTCCATTTCCATCCTGGCTTATTTCCAGAGCAGTTGGGTCTTCTGAAGGGCTAAGCTGACTTTCACCTGGTGAGAGTTCTCGGTCCTTATTAGGGCCGGTAAAAACATTATCCGTGTTCACGCTCCCCTCAGATGCCTTGGCCACATCAGATATTGTGACTGCATCCACATCTGTATTAGTGATTCGATTTGCATGCAGAGACTTGTCATACAGGGGACTGCTGCCGCTTGCACTGTTTGTGTTAGTCTGCCAATGGGTAACAGTGCTCTGGGGAACAGATGTGGGATCTGGGAGGGAAAATAAACTACTTGAGGTTGTATGTGGGTTGAAGTTTATGTCAGGAGTGTCATAGGTTGTGCGGTGTACATTGCTTGTTCTATATATTGTGTGTGGGTCTGCTGTGGTATGTGTGCTGTAGTTATATTGTGTGTTAGGTATCACATCATGTGTATTATGTGTGGTATAAATGTTAGATGTCACATGTGTGTTTTGTGTGCTGCTTGTGTTTGGTGTCACATGTGTACGATGTATATCATTGGTCTTATGTACCTGCTCAGTGTGTTGCACTGGGCTGTGTGGTGTTGCAGTGTAAACCTGGACCTCCTCCTCCTGCACAGTCCTGCCGTCTGACGATCCCTCCACATTGTCTTGTGACTGTGTCGTCTGCTCCGTTTCTACACCCTGCCTCCTCTCCGTTGTGTGTTGAATTGGGTTTGGCGTCACACTACTCTGAGCTGTTCTGTCTCTAATCTTAGCCAAAATGTCTGCCCATTTCTCTGGGTCTATTTTATTGTTTGACATATTTATCCTTCTCCTCGTCTCGACTGTGTTTTTCCTGTCTTCAGCCCGTGATCCTGTTGGCTTTCGCTGCACTGGCGGCCTCCGCCACATATTTCTAGATGGATGGCTGCCCCTCCTGCCTGCGCCCACCCCTCCAGGACCTCTTCTTCTCAAAAGATCCAGGCGGTTCATTGGAGCCCCCTGCTGAGGAACTTCCCCATCCCCAGATGCCTCCTCTGTATCATCTGTGGGGACTTTAATCTTGGTGTTGATCCCTGAGGCTGACTGAGGTCTTGTTGGAAACTTCCTCAATGGCCTTATGACCCCTGTGCGTCTGTTGATGGTGACTTTTGTAGCAAGTGTATCCACACCGTGTTGATTTATGGCAATGCATTTGTAAGAACCACTGTCTGATAACTGACCTTGTGGGATTCGCAAAGTTCCATTAGAAGAGACAAATACTCTGGAGGAGTTGGCTTTGAAACTTACTATGTTGCTGCTTGGTAGAATCCAGTGAATCTCAGCATCAGGTGAGCCAGATGCCATGCAAGGCAGGGAAATAGGGTCTCCAGCAAAGCTCTCGATAGGTGGAGGTGAGTTATCTTCCCCTGGAGGAGGGCTGGAGGATTCCTCCACTGTCAGACGGAATGGGAGGATGGCGAGGTCTCCATGGACCTTGGCGACACAGTAGTAAATTCCTGTGTCTGAGTGGCTGACGGCTTTAATAACCAGCTGTCCTTCACTGGACACAGAAACCCTGTTGTCTGGACTGCTGTACGGTGCCTCCACCTTAGAGCCATCTGGCAGCATCCAGAGAATCACCGGTTCGCTGGAACTGTGCACGTTACAGTACATTTGGCTAGCACTGCCTACTACAGCACTCAACACTGTTCGAGTAGTGTTTGTGGACTCAATCATCACCCATGTCCTTCGCTGTCTCCGCACCAGCTCAGTCTCCACGGTCTGTGAGAGGTGGGTGCTGAGGATCAACTTTGCTCTCTTCCCTGTGGACTGAGGTCTGTTCAGCTGAAGATCTATAGATGTCTGCATCAGCCATTCTGGCTGGGCCATCATATTAACTTTCACACCTGTGTAGTACAGGGCGTCCTTCTCTGTGTCCTGTCTGTATATGTAGTTCGGATGAGGCTCTTTGTTCAGCATCCTCTCCCTCTGCAAGTGGGCTGGCACACTGCTGTAGTATGCAATGAGCCTCCACAGTCGTTCATAGTTCTCTCTGTCAACAGGGCATTCCAGATCTACTGACAAAGAGATGTTGGAGGCCAACTGGAGCTGGCTGACCTGCTCCCAGTTGATCTTGCTGATTTCTCTGGGTTCGCCAATACTGCACTCAAGATCTACCTTATTCCCATGTTCGTCCGACAAGCCCAGGGAGATATTGCCAAACGATTCCCTGAACTCATCCAGGGTCATGACCTCACTTTCGGTGTCCTCAGGTGGGGTGGTCCTCTGAGGAGAACTAATGACAGGGCTGCTGCAGACCATGTTCTCCAGAGCCTGGAGCTCCTTCCTCTGGAGGTGCTTGGGGGAGGCACACATAGGACACAGCTGACCACCAGGGAGGGCCCTGTCCTTTTTACACTTCAAAACACCTGGATTAAAAGAGCACAAAAGCAGCACTATTAATGATTACATTGCTGCTACGCTGGCAAATTAAAATGATATGAAACAATCTTGAATTGTCATCTGTAAATGCTTCCAACTGATAAATCATTGGAAGAACTATTCTTCAGATGAACATGTAATGAGTAAAACCAAAGGAAATAACTAGGATACTTCTTAAGTCCATCACAGAATGACTGACACTCACATTCATACCTATGAATAGTCTAAAGGTTCCAGTTCTCATGACTCACATATCTTTGGACTGTGGGAGGAAACTCAGGAAAACAACATACAAAATACCACAGAAAGGACCATGAATCAAAACTGGATCCTTCTTGTTGTGACTGGACTTTGTTAACCACTGAGCCACCATGCCATCCTCATTGAAAGCAACAAGAATCAAATAAGAAAAATTTCTAATTGTATTATTTGTATGCTGAAATTATAAGGCTAACCTGGCGAGGTTTTATCCCAGTCATGAAGCCACCTCATGTGGCAGTCACAGGTCCACGGGTTCCCATGGAGGTACAGGTTCTCCAGCTGAGGCATAGCTGCCAGCAGCCCGGAGGGGAGTGATGCCAGCTCATTCTCCGACAGGTAAAGGTGCCTCACGGTGGAGATTTGGAAGTGGCTCATAAGGGAAAAGGTGGCAAAGGTGGCTGGGTGGAGCTGCTGAAGCCGGTTGCCTTCTAGCTGGAGCAGCCGCAGAGAGGTGAGGCCCTGGAAGGCGTCGGGGTGGATGAACTCCAGCTGGTTGTGATCTAGGTGTAATCTGGCCAAAGCCCACAGACCCTGAAGCGTGTGTCTGTTGATCTCCCTCAGCTTGTTGTAGCTCATCTTCAACATCTAAACCAACGAAGAAAGTGAGGAAAGACAGCCATTAATACTAATCAAATCTAGGAAAGCTGACAACAGAGCATTATGAATGCTAAAAACAAAAGTTGTTCATAAGAGAAAAGACTTTATTGCTTCTCTGGTACAGTTGTTGTGCTGTTATGTGGATCAAGGGTTGATTAAGCTTTTATTATAGCAAGGAGCTGTTTAATAATGCTCCTTTTGATTCACATTTTAATTTGAATCCCCACTGAAGAATACTAAAGCATTTTTAGACTTGATGAACCACAAAACGCCTCTGGCTGTGTCAAGCTAGTGAGGTTACAGTAGGGTGAAGGAAACAGTCAGTGCACCAAGGCTCCTGTTAGTCGGTCACTGAACTATATATGTAAAATTATAGTAAAATTTGACTAATTTCCATTTTTATTTCAGTCTACTCACCTTAAGTTTTTATTCTTTATTTAAACACTGAAAAATAACGAGGGAGACAGAGTAGGGCAGAGACAGATGGACTGTTGAAGGCCTGAAGGCATTTAACAACTCGCCGACTTGTGGTCACAACTGTTTTTATTTTTTGAGATATCTGGGGAGAGCATGCATCCCCCTAAGGACAACCTGGAGGTTTCCAGATGCCACTTTGAGAGACACCGATGTAGATGTTCATTCATTCATTCATTCTTTCATTCATTCATTCATTCAAGTTCAAGTTCAAGCTTATTTAGAGCCCAAAATCACTGTTTACAGTGTCGAAGGGCTTTAGGCTTATAGGCTCACAAGTTTACAACAAACAAAACAGGATGACATCCCCTCACTTAAACCCTCACTCATTCATTCCTTCATTCATTCATTCACTTACAGTCAGTACATTTATGATGAGTTCAGTCAGTTTACCTGTAAGGATATGAGATCCCTGAAAGCTCCATCAGGGAGATTGTGGATGTCATTCCCATGGACCATCAGAAGCTCCAGCTTCCTCAAGCCAGCCAGTGATTTGTCTGTGACTCTATTGATGCTATTGAACCTGAAATCAAAACAACAAAACGTGCAGACAGAACGGGATATTAAACTGAGTTAGCATGGGACTGATTATTGACTTGCTGAGCCATGAAATAAAGTCCCCCTTCTTACAGCGCAATAAAAGTGGAATCCAAAGATTCACGTCAGCAAGGCTGCAGTTTAGTAATGTAACAGAGATGCCAAAGCTATGTTGGACGATGCCAACGGAACTAACCCCAGGTTCATGCGTTCCACTTGTCTGGAGATGCCAGCTGGGATGGTGATCAGGGAGCGGAAAGTGCAGTGCAGCTCTGTGGGCTGGGGGCAGGAGCAGGACCGCGGGCAGGGAAGAGGGGCAACAGGGGCCAAAAGCATCAGCACTGCCAGAGTCTGGAGGATGCACAACGTGGGGCGGTCCATCTTCAGCCAGGGAATGTACAGTTACAGTAGCTGGAGGATAGTAATGATTATAATATTAATAATGATGGTAATGATAATGATGCTACTACTACTACAACTGTGATGATACTTTTATTACTGCTACTACAAGAGCTACTACTACTACTTTCACTACTATCACAACTACTTATAATAATAATAAAAATAATAATGATGATTTAAACAGCAGTTTCCCATGCTCAAAGGTAAATCCATGATTGAGAGCACAGAATAAACTGACATTTTGTGATGAGGACATAGCCTGTGGAATAAAGCAATTTGAGATGAAAGACCCAATTCTTCAAAGCTAAAATTATTTGCTCAGAAGAATGGCCGACGGGCAAGTGCTGACAGGAGTTTAGGCTGAAGTTTTGCGGTTGACTTCTTTACCTCCCCATCACCAACTAAATGGATGAACTCCCGCAAATTACGCACGCTCCGCTCGGGGTTTTCCCTTAAGTGCAAGCTCAATATTTTATGTTCTGAGCCCAGATCAGCGTAATGAAATATAGATCCTCTTACCTCAAAATCTCGATAGTCCCTCTGCAGAGAGCTCATCACATTCCATTTTAGCATGTCTTTGGTGAAGTGGATGAAGTCTACATGTCAAGACGCATATCTCTAAAGTGAAAACGAACGAGTTCCGACACTTTTACGGCGAAAGAAAAGAAGGTTTCTTTTTAAAAATGCTATGAACCTATTCAGAGAAAAAAATAAACACTGATTCTGATGTAAAGTGGCTGTATGCGCTTTCGACCTACAGTAAGAGAATGACTGGAGGAGCCTCTCCAGTGCGCAGTGAGGAGACGCAACAGGAGGAGCCACCAAAGTTTTAGTGCTAAAATTGAGGGAAACAAGAGAAGAGGTAGGGTTGCAGTGGTGGGGCTTTGCTAAGAATACGACACTACTGTACTAACCCTGGGCAAACCGTATTGCTGCTGAGTGTACGAGTGCATTTCGGTGGGACACATTGAGTGACTCATATTGAAAGCATGAGACATGCCTGACCACAAATGCTGACATCAAGCTACAGCATCAAGACCAGTTGCATACGAAAAGAAAAAGTCTAAATCTCCATTGATCAGCCAGCTTGCAGCATGTCTGCAAGCTGGCTGAATAAAAAGTGGGGAAACTATGGACTCTGGCTGGTGATCATCATATGGCAAACAGCCAGAAGTAGATTATGTTTGCAGAAAACCAATCATTTATCCATTTAACTTACCCTCATGTCTTGTACATCAACTTACATCAGTTTGACTTACTAGGACTATGAATTTCTAATATGAAAAGATGGTAAACTGAGTTTTGATGTATTTGCCCTGCACTACATCCCTGACTGGAAAGGTAAAGTTTAAAATTAAAGCTCTTTCATTAACACTGACTTGTGTGCACAACATGCAGACTGCAAACCCATGCACTTTGCAGAGGGCATGCACACACTAAAGGATGCGAGCACACACACACACACACACACACACACACACACACACACATGCATACGCACATGCACAGGACATAAACACAATGGGGAATACATACTGCATCCCGGCCAACATTCTGACTTTGAATATGTTGATAAGACAGCCTCAAATATGGAGGTTGAGGCGAGGAGGCAAACTGCTTCCTGCATCATTTTGTGGAATCGGGACCTAAATATTTTCCTGATATCAGCTCAAAACAGTTTTGGAAGCTGAGATTTAACTGTGCCATAATGTGATATTGGGAAAATTTTGTGCTTGTTTGTGTTGAATTTGGCCTCCCCTTGCACATCGCAGTCGGTGAAATGCATGCTGGGATGTTAGCTTTGGCCCCTAAACTCTGCTCTTTTTTCTCAGTACCTTGGAGATCTACAACACCATCACCTACGTGTCGTGGTCTAGAAGCCTTGTGGCTGCCTTATGATGATGTTTAAGTTCGAGGAAAGTGGAGTTCAAAGGTGACAGAGGGCTGGCGAGCAGAGGGCCTCCCACTCCCGCCATCACACCGAGAGCCTCCATCCATCACCGTGTCACTTTAGGCCCATAGCACACCTGCACCAAAACCGCATGGAGGTAAGGTCAGTGATGCTATGTGCCCTTATCTACCTCCTGAGGCAAGTTTCTATGCATCATCAGAGCCGGACTGCAAGGCTGGATCACTTTATGTGAAGAATGATTATTTCATAGAACCCTGAAACCAATTTATTCATAGATTTTAAGGTGATACATTTGATTTAAGATATTAAAGGAATAAAAAACAAAAAAAAAAAAAAAAAAAACAACTTATCCAGACTGAGCCAAGATGTTTGATACCATTTTCACCTCTGTACATCCACTGGTTTGGTTCCCATGTGTAGCATGTCGTGTTAGCTTAGCATAAAGACTTGAAGTCTACAGGAGGCAGTAGCGTAGCTCTGTCAAAGTAAAAATAAACCTTATAGCAACTGTGAAGCTGTCTTATTTACACAGTATATCATGTGTGTTTTAAATACATGTCTTGGAATTAAAAAAAAAACAAAAACGAGAGTCGCTGACCACATGTATCCTTCTGTCTGTTTTCAGTGGTTTTAGTTCTTAACATCTAACTTCTAACACATGATACATTGTGTAAATAAGACAGCTTTGGATTTGCTGTAGGGTTTATTTTTTCATTTTGTCGGAGCTAGGCTAATGACTCCTTTAGACTTCAAGTCTTTATGCTAAGCTAACACAAAATGCTAACCATTGGAACCAAAGCAGTACGTACACAGGTGAAAATGGTAACAAACATTTTGTTTTAGCCTGGGTAAGTTGGAAAAGTCAGGTATTCTGCCCAAAACGTTGGAGTATTCCTCACTTTGGGTGGCTTCCTTGGGACATTTTTCATTGCATGACTTCATGTCTGTTTTTGGGTCTCTGGTTTAAGCATGGTGTAGTAATGATATTAAGTTAACACTGCAGACTAATGGGTTCATTACAGCACCTTGTCAAATAACTACATCAGTTCACTTATGGCAAACTAGAGGAGACTGATTGATTGATTGATTGATTGATTGATTTGGCATATTTCAATTAATAACACATATACAGTCTTCAGACTTCAGAAGATATATCAGAAGAAAAGGTCCAGCATAACAAAATAAAACTCAAGAATCCATTGTGGTTCTTTAGGAAATCACAAACATAAACAGATGGACAGGCTCAATTCACCTTTAACATTTTCCAACTCATGCCTGGTAAGATGATTAGCAAAGAAACAATAAACAAAAGGTCTTGAAGCACAATGTAGAAAATGTAGCATCCTAAGCAGTGCAAAGTGGCCCATTTCCAAATTGGGAAAGACCTGAAGAACTTGGAGCCAATAAAATAAAAGTTAACAGCCATCAATTCCACTGCAAAGAAAATTATTGTTCATTTCAAACAGTACTGTTCTTGGAACGCAATGCCAGTTCTTAAAGTTATCGCCTGAATGGAACAAGGAAGCCGTTTATCTGAAAAAAACACGCTAACTATGCAGGTTGGAATGATGGATTATGGTTCGGGTTGACAACAGTGCCTGTTGCCAGGATATTTGATTGAGTTTCAATATGAATGGGTTCCACCGAGTAAGGGAAGCTAATGCCACTTTAAAAGCAGTCAGGGGACTGAAACATGTCTCATCCCTGGAAAAGCCTCAGCCATCACAGATAAATGTCGGATTGATTTTTGTCCCACAGCCACATTTAGAATACTTGCGAATTTGGTAGCTCCATCTCCAGGGGTTGTGAAGGTCCTAGTGGACCCACACAGAAAAACAAACACCAGTACATCTATATGTACTATAAAATGTACGTATATGTACTACTAAGTGTAATAATGACATGTAAAAGCTTTCATGAACTGGATATAGGTTCAAGCCCTATTGTGTTATATCAAATGCCGACACAGACCAGCAAAACGGACTTTTAACTTTTTTAATAGTATGTTGATAGAAATCTCTTGTTTTATCATACTTGTCTCTGTCGTTCATAGGTGATCCAGCCAGCTGACCTACTGTGGATCCCAAAGCAAACCCTGCAAACATGATTGATGTATTAACTGCCTTTGTGAAATTGCATCATCCCCAGAGTGGGAAGACTGTTATTATATCCTTGCCAAGTGTGAATATATCATTGTGAATTACAGTTGTGCGGCAACGCAGCTGCACTGGCTTGCACAATTGAGTTCAAATTGTCTTCTCTCTAGAATACAAGATAAATCTCTTTTGGCTTTTCATTGTAAACATTTATGATTAAAACAAATATCCGCATGTCTTTTCTTCAGTGCAGCGGATGGGTGAGAGTGTGCAACATCTAAAATAGATCTGGGCCAAAGGTCTGCGTTTGCTCAGTTTAACTTAATAGTTTTTGTTTGAGTCATTAAATGAAATGATTAAAGTTTTTTAATCAAAACATGATTTGTTATGCTAAGTTTGCAGCGTTTAATCTTTACAATGAGGATTCCTTCCTCGAGGCTTGGTCTGTGATGAGAGGGTCACGGACCACAGGCATTTGGTTCGATTGCTACAACTACTCAAGCCTGAGACAAAATCTATAAAAGGCCAGAGAAAAAAATTGAAGTTGGATACTAATGTCAAGGCAGCAAATTTATTTCAGAAACGGAAGTGTGGTTGGCTTTGATTGTGAAAAACTAACCAGAGCAGAGGGTTTTCTCAAATTACCCTGTGCTGTGGATCCCTTGAATTGAGGATCAGTCAAGCTTATGACCAAAGCATATTCTCTCAATCAATCATGTTAGTCTTTGCTGGGATCAATGGTCCAATTAGTGTTCCAGAGCTTGTTGGTGTGAATGTGGTATTCCATTCATGTTGGAGTAAACTCAAATTGATCAGTGAGCTTAACTAAAGATGTACTCAAATATTGTTCTAGCACCCACACCAACACACACAACCATGTGTATGATAGATGGTTCCATATGTGGAGGTCTTTACACAGGGAGTGATGAATCACTTGTAAATTATGTATGTAAGAATCTGTAAGTCTGCATAAATATGTTATTAATAGTTCTTATTATCATCCTTGGTTTCAAAGGAGAGTTTTGGCCCCCCATTGTCTAAATATCAGAGAGAATAGATTTCAAGATATTAACACAAAATATCAGTTACTGGTAGCATTAAAACATATTGGCATCACATTGGCTTTGGTAAATCCATAGTGGTTCAAGCCTGTTTTCTAGGGCATTGAGGAGGTGCCCTGTGGTTGAGTAGACCCACTGCACCCAACCAGTTGCAATGAGGCACCTAAAAATGAACTGAGCATATAAAGGGTCTTATAAAAACGCTTCTTATAACCTTGGTACCTAATTAAGAATGTTCCTCATTAGGAACCTATTTGTCCAAAAGGTTACATGAATTTAGACAATCTTAACAAGGAAACGCCACATGACAAGTGTAAAATTCAAGACAGTGCGGTGTTGCTGGTTTTCATGATAATTAAGCCTCTCACAAGACAAGATATGCCAAGCAGTAGTAGTAACACAAAATATGAGGAATAAAAAACTTAATCTAAGCCTGTGAGTGTGCTTGAAATGCATGTAACAAGCTAGCTAGCTAACATAGAGTTATCTCACTTGTAGGATGGCCGGCGGCTACGCAAGCCAAGTTATGTTACAATATGACCAAGAAAGTCAAACAATTTCGGCCAGTGAAGGGACACGTAATTGGGCTTTAAGGAATACTCCAACTTTTGAGCAGAATACACTTTTTCCGACTTACCCAAACTGAGACAAGATGTTTGATGCTATTTTCACCTCTGTATGTCCACTGGTTTCATTCCAATGGGTACCATTGTGTGTTAGCTTAGCATAAATACTCAAAGTCTATGGGAGTCATTAGCCTTGCTCTGTCAAAGTGAAAAAATAAATCTTTTATTTCTTACCATCTAAATCCTCTCAAAACGACTCTTGTTTTAAAGAAAACTATCCAAGACATGTATTTCAAATACACAATACATTTTTTAAACAAGACAGCTTCGGAGTTGCTGTAAGGTTTATTTTTTTCACTTTGATGGAGGTAGGCTAATGACCCCTATAGACTTCAAGTCTTTATGCTAAGCTAACACAAAATGCTACCCATGTGAACCAAACCAGTGGATATACAGAGGTGAAAATGGCATCGATCATTTTTTCTCAGTCTGGGTTAGTCGGAAAAAGGATATTTGGTATCGTATAGGTATAGTATTTACTTTTGATAAACTTATATTCCAAACACACCTTCCATCTGCCATTGGGGGTTTTCAATCTAATGAGATATCCTACCAGGGAAGGAACCACTTAATGTTTCCTTAAAATTTCCCAACTTAAGGAACCCAACTAAGATATGCCCTATGTTTTCTACTCTGATGAGACAGTCTGAAGTGGCAATGTGTCCTAAAAACGCTGCGTAGAACTATGAAGCTTCCTTGCAAATGAGACTGTGTCTGTGCAAAAATAAATGTCTTAGTCTGTGTATGTGTGAGAAAAACAGGCTGCACAAGTATGCCAAAAAGAGAGGGAGAGAAGGTAAAATGAAGAGAGAAAGCAAGAGAGTGCTAATGCCTTCATACATGCTGTATATCTCTTTCACTGAGACATATGGGCTTCGTTTGTGTGCCCCAGTTATATAATATCAGGTCTGCTCAGGGTGACTTTCTGCAGTCTAACTACACTGTACCGATTTGCCTGGAAAATGGCCCATGTAAGCGCGGACCAGACAGCTTTTGGATATGGTTCGGACATTACGTAAACGCCAAGGGAAGCCTAATGCCTGGAAAGTTAGGAGGTGAAATCCTCAACATCTGCAGATGCATCCTGGGCTCTGGTGTTAAGAGGTTGACAAGGCAGCAGAAGGTAAAGGGATTAGCACTCCATCCTTCTTCTCTCCAAACTATTTTCAGGGAGAGAGGCAGCGCAAGGTGAATCGGAATCCCTCAAGATTTATTCACACACACCCACTCGATTTTAACCTTCACGAGCTACAGCAGCATTCGGATAAAAGGTAAAGATTTATAGTCAGTGGTAAATAAGAAGGAAGGTATATTCCAGTTGGTGATCATCATAAGGCAAACCATCAATAAAAAATTATATTTTCCGATAAACAATTTATATTTATGTCCCCTTAAAAGCCCAAAGTCTCATAGAACTTACATAAGTCTGATGCTATCTACTATGATGTGTACATTGACTTTAGATCACAAAAATTTATATCAGCCTAAAAGCATTTGGAAACCAAGTTTTGGTGGCTTTACCCTGTACAACATACCTGATTATAAGTGCATATAATAATATCACAGTAATATCACAATGAATGTGATATTACTGTCTTATGAAATTGTTATAAACTACTAAAGTACTCATTCCATATCATTTTGGCACACTGTGTGTATTATGTCACTCTGTGACTGTAAAAATAATAATATGCTCTTTATGTACTCTTAATGTACTTACAACATAATGAACAACACTTCAGCGTATGTTTTATCTATATATTTCCAAAGAGAATATATGATGAGTGTGTTTTTTGCTCAGCATTCCTCTAACATTGCTTTACCGAGGCACAAGTTGTTCTCAGTGAAAGCCATCACAGCAAAAAGTCAGCCTTACAGTCAGAGGAGAGAAAAATGTTACTCATTGCTGAACGGAAAATCCTCCGTGACCTCCTCACCCTTGAACATTTTTTCCAATGTATATCTCGCTGGGGTAACATGTGTTAGCCTTGTGCAGCTTGAGCATGGCCAGGACTGATTTTCTCTTCCCATGTCCTTCTTGCTCAGGTGGTTGTGACCTCATGTAAGAGCCTGAACCTCAGCCAATGGCATCCTGTGGGGGGATGGTTACTGTGCGGGAGGGTTGACATGTGTCAGTCAAATTCAAATCAACAAGGAGATGTCTTTTGTGTGTGTGTGTGTGTGTGTGTGTGTGTGTGTGTGTGTGTGATTTGCTTTTACCAGCCTGCAGACATGATTCTTGGAATTGGAAAAGTTAGTTCCAGCAGTTCATTTCATGACTTGTTGAGACAACTTGTGAAAAGCATAGATATAAATAAAAAATCTATACTCATTTTTTAAGCACAAGGAGGCAGAGGCTATTGTAATTTTGTTACAATTACACAGCAAGAACAAGTTACTGTCAATTCAATCAAAATGATTTGCTCTCAAAAAGGTAATAATGTACCATAACACATAAGTTGTACAATTTCTGAGGCAGAATGGCTCTGGATGCAGAATCTTACTGGTTTCATTAATCTGCAATGTGCAAAGCTAAAGAGCCACAGTTGCTAACTGGCAAAGTTGAACAGCAAATAATGAACTATGGTCAAAATGTAAAATATAAATAGTAAGAACTTATTTCTCTCTTTAATTCATTAACATATTACTTATGATGTTGGAAGGCCAGCAGGCTAGCTCATAGCTCATCTAGATAGACAAGTATGGCTATTTTAATGTCAGCTAGGCTAACTAGCTAACTTTGATAACTTATTGTGGCTAAAGTGAATTTTTTGCAGCTAGTAGCAAGGGTACTAGGCTTCATAATGTTAGTTAAATATACCCTTATGTTTTAAAGCCATTTTCTGCATTCATGTCATGTGTTTTTTTACAAAAAGTACAATCTTCCAACTTCCGTAAATAGAGTTTACGCCAATATGCAGATGATAATTACAGCTAGGAATCTAGTAAAGCTCTGATATATGCGACTAGGAGGCAAATAACACAGAAGTATCTGGAAAATATGGACTTTTAAACAAAAATAAATCCAAATTTAATGCTGCTTTTATCATGCATGTTTTTTTTTAAATCAACAAACCAACTCTGCCTCTTGTAAAACTGAACATATCTTGTGAAATTAACATTTTACTAGTACCTGTTACCTTTTGATATAGACTTGAACGGTTGTAACATTAGGTTACTTAACTTTCCTGTTCACTTACTTTACTTTCCAACTGACATGAAGACTTGCAAGTTGTATTGATGGGAATCTTTCCAACCTGTACCTTCCTTCCCACATGAGGTGAACATTAAAAAAACGTATTTGGCTCCGCCCATTGAGGTTCAACTCAACCAGTGCAATCATTTCTACTTTGAGTAGCCATGTCCCCAAGAACTCCAATTTCCAAACAAAAGAATTAATTAGTTCAAGTTTCAATTTTATTATGAGTTGTTTTATTTTCTACAATCAGCACACCTGTGAGATGTCACTGGATGTGTCATTTGCTTCGCACACACAGAGAAAATCCGCCGACTGTAATCTCATTTCCTGCACAGCCTCTTGATGATCCATTCAATATGTTCTTGATTTTGCCTTAGCTAGACAGTGTTGAAGTTTCCATGCACTGTGATGTAGCTGGACCAGATGCACACGCGCACACACACACACTCACCAAGGGGACTAGGAATAACATCTGTTCTTCTGGTCGGACGCACCTACCAGCCACAGTGGAGCACAAAAACAAACACCACAGTCCCTCAGAACCACACAGGACCAAGCACTAGCACTGAGATCCCAATATAACAAAACAGACTCAAATAAAACCAAATATCCAATGCATTAATGTATCCCAACCACAATTGAAGGTTGCTGTCCAAGAGGAACAATACATTAATAATACATCATGTCATGGTCTAAAAAGAATATGGCACTACTGTGTTATGAAATTATTATTAACAATATAGTTACCTCTGAAAGAATTCATCCAATGGTGTAATATTTTACATCATTCTTTGACTATAATGACTCTATTGCATTCTTATAAGAAAAATCCACTGTCAACCTCAGAGAGAAAAATGTAACTCATTGCCCTAAAGATATCTACAAAGAACGCATACATTATAACACATCAGTGTCACGAGGCTACATAAACTCCACCAAAGTTGATCCCTAGCCTAGGGGAAGCCACTGGCAGCCATTTTCCTCCTATTTTTGTCCGCTCAGCGACAGGTTTGTAGGTCAGTTCCACTATTCCAAGCGAGTCCCACTCGCCTTTTTTGTATTTTTCTACTGGCCTGGAGCCCTGCTTCAGAGAACAAACAGCCTCCCCCTACCTGCTGTGCTGCAGCTGTGCTCACACCCTCTAGACACCATACGTTTAACTGGCTGGTAGGCAGATTAAAAAACATCTAAAAGAGAGAGAGAGAGAGAAAAAAAACCCGGTGGTCTGCCTGCCACCATAAACCAACCGCTAACCCAGCGCCACCTGAGGCTGAGGGACCAGCAGGTCAGACGCCCTGTAACTTGCTGCCAGGTGTTGGGGGAGCGGGTTTTGTTGTAAATTTACACATGCACACTGATTATAGGCATGTGCAAGGGTGCACTGACACACTGAACACGCATACAAACACACATATATAAGTCAGTAAGTAAAAACCTGGGTAAAAAAATGTGCACTTTTTTTAAGCGCACTTTTGCCGCATTTTATGTTATTTATATATTTATTTTTTCCTCTGACTGTGAAATGATGAATAAAAAATAGCTAAGGTGCATGCTGGATACAAACTCACATCCTGAATTTGTATTCAGCCTGGGACACTAGTTGTATGTGATCCCTCTCTTTCCCAATCTGCCAACTGTCAAGTAAAGGCAAAACGGTCTAAAAACAAATCTTGAAAAAAATGATAATAATATAGCATAAAAAAAGGAACACAGACATTTTCTGCTTCTTCCCACGGCGTACTCAGTTTTCTCATTGAAAGATGCTCCATTTTTCATGCCAAAAATGTAATGGGATGAATTGTTTGGTCATAAGTTCTCATAGATGACCTACAATGGCTCATGGGGGAGAGTCATGTCAATATTTGACAAGTCAATGAAAAACATGAAAAGGTGCAATTTAATAGAGCTTATACATGAAAATGGCATGAAAATAGTTAAAGTTCTAGATCTATTATTATAAGAAGTAGTACTATTACTAGTACTATTACTACTTTTAGTATATTATTATTATTATCAGTAGTAGTAGTAGCAGTAATATCTTGAGTTTTAATGGAGATGGGTTTAATGTTTCATGGTCTAAGTATTGTTTCAGAGACTTTTTCAAACTAACAAGAATAAAATTCTGAGGAAAAGACTGATTGTTTGGAAATTTCCAGACTTTTTGGCACGGAAATGTTCAATGATGGAGACTACTGGCACAAAATATTGGCCATCAACGGTTTCAATCCCAAAATACCTGTACAATACACACACACACACACACACACACACACACACACACTTGACCATGTGTATCGTGGATGGTTCCATATGGGGAGGTCTCTCTGCAGTCAAGGGAGCGACAAATCAGCTGTTAATGACTCCCTTGTCTGGCATTTCCAATACACAAAGTTGAGGAAGGCAGCTGGATCATAACAAAGCTATGCAAGGGAATAATAATCTGCAAGCTACGGTTTCATGGGAGTGCAGTGCTGTTTAACGGACACCTGTTTCTGAAGCGCATACTCATGGATAGTTTGCATACATATTGTAATTTTGCATGTCCCATTAAGAACTGAGCACTGCTGACAGATATGACATTTCTTCTTGACAATGTAACAACTTAGTATAATGGTTCTCAGTGTGGATCTTCTCTTCAAGTCATGGAGTAGTCGGTCCTGTGACCTGAAAAGTGATCTTGAATCATTCCTGGAGTTACGCATAGGCACAGGTCAAAGAGATAAACCAGCCTATATGATGATATCCCCGTCCTAATATTCCCCATGGAACTATCAACACCAGGCAGCATAATTTCAACTCAACAGCACGTCCGCTCAGTCGGCAAATCTCCTTTCCCTCGAGCATCTCCCTCTCGGCAGCGACCGTTCCCCTGGGCCTGGGCCAGCTACTCTGTTTCCTCAGCTGGGGATGGGAAGTCTGGCCAGGTCCATTTGTCTCCATCAGGAGAAGGATCCCTCTCCAGAGAATAATGCTCAGTGGTCCAGAACAGCTCATACAGCTGAGAGTTTCCAAAATACACGCTGTGCAACGCTGCTGTTCGGGCAGTGGCTGTTTTAAAGCTGGTGAAGTGAGCTTTGAAAGTCTGTTTGGTTCAATTATACCTTGTGCGAAGGGAGTCGGGCAATGCTCGTTGTGAACAGTAAGCAGTCAAGTGAGACTGATGCAGGTTTGCCAGTATTGGCAATAAAAACTGGATATCAGCCAATCAGATGTTGCCCAAAACTGATAAGATGGAGGTGAGAATGGGATTTTTGGGACACACGCTGTTTAACTGCCAATACCAGTTGGGAGAACTAAACTTGGGGAATTAGCTGATAACAAGTAATGATTGATCCATCACTGTTACCAAGCTTTAGAAACTATTACAAGTGACACAAATGATTAAGATTTGATCAATTTTCATTCACTTGAGACATCAGATATCTGACCAGAGGAATCATATCAGTGTGGTGTGGGGGACTTTACTCACCAATTTGTAAAAGCGGTAATGTAACATGCCTTACTTGACTTAAAGGGAGAGGGGTTAGAGATTGTTTTGAATGGACTAGCTGCGTGTAAACAACATTATTTTGGTGAGGTCAGCAGTCATCAAAACCAGGGAATGGTATTGGTGGAACTGCAATGGAAAAGGGGTTGAAGAGGTGTGGGGTTGTGTGGCTAAACACAATGTATATGAGAACACAGAGACTGCAAGAGGTATCCCTACACCACAATTTGAAGAGTTTGACTAGGACAACATTAACCAATTTGATGTTTCGGATGAAAGTCGGGGATATTTGTTTGAACCCGAATAGAAGAAATCAGGCAATGCGGAGAGCAGGAGGCTCTGCATGTCAAGTCAGGCGATACTGTGGGAGTAGCAGCTGCACCCCTGGACAGCAACTGACAGTGCTTAACGTTATGGCAAAAGTTCCCAGTCATGCCTGTGGAGATAAAGTATCTGTGTTGCTATGAATGGGATTGTGGACAGTTCTGGTTGATTGGAAATGCCTAACAAGATGGCAGAGGGAGACAGTTTTATGAAACAGAGTTATTTTGATGTCCATATACACACACACCGCAGCATTGGAGATGTTATTCTGGTCGCTGGTGGATAAATTGGAGTTAACCTTGACACAAAAGTTAAGTCAACCAAATCCTCTATGTGTTTAAAGGAATACTCCAACGTTTTGGGCAAAATACCCTTTTTCTGATTTACCCAAACTGAGACAAGATGATTTGATACCATTTTCACCTCTGTACGTCCACTGTTTTGGTTCCTATGGGTAGTATTTCATGTTAGCCTAGCATAAAGACTTGAAGTCTATTGGAGTCATTAGCCTAGCTCTGTCAAAGGGGAAAAATAAACATTACAGCTACTCCAAAGCTGTCTTATTTACACAATGTATCGTGTGTTACACGGTAATGAAACACACATCTTTGAATTTTTTTTTAAATGAGAGTCATTTTAGAAGAAGTTAGATGGAAAGAATTATAACCGATGAGCACATATGTTCAGCGTTTTTTTTTTTTTTATTCCAAGATGTATATTTCAAATACACATGATACACTGTGTAAATAAGACAGCTTCAGGGTTGCTGTAAGGACGTAGAGAGGTGGTATCGAACATCTTGTCTCAGTCTGAGTAAGTCGGAAAAAGGGCATTTTACCCAAAATGTTGGAATATTTAAGAATTGTTCGCCTGTCTAACTAGCTTTTGTTGGCTAACTGAGCCTGTGAGCTTATTGTAGCAGCTGTATCACTTTGCTCAGCAGACATGGGTTGTGTGCTGTCCCTAGTACACCTGGGAAAAACCAAGTGTGTGACCTAGCAAGCATTTTTTAAAAATGTATTGTCTTTATATTTGATATTATATTTTATAGTTGAGCGGGATGGAGATGAGGAACCATTCTGGTTATCCAAGTATTAAAAAAATCTTCTTCTTTCAAACTTTATTGTAAACAGATATCAAAATAAAATGTGCTTAGGGGTTACAAATTCATAGGGTGGAATTATGCTATGAGGATCAGCTGACCCACCTAAAACTATTTCATTATTCTTTTTCAGTAGAGAGTTTTGGTTTCCCATGATGGTCTCAGTGCGGTTTCAGAGGCTTTTCCACCCTGACAAGAATACAACTCTGAGGGAAAAAAATATTTTTTTGGCACAAAGGTGTTATAAAATTCTACTCCTGTAAACATTTTGAGTAAGTGGGTCCTAATCAGATGTATTTGAGAAGGTCAATCTCTCATGGTGAGGAAGTCCAGAGCCTCTTCCTGCAAGAGGAACTTACTCAATATATAGTGTGTTCACTTTATAACTGTCTGGGCTTAATGACGGCTTCCCCATTAGACCTTTCTTTTAAGCTTCTCTTCATTCATTGATGGTTTACCATGAGCAGGACTGCACATTGTGTTTATGGGTCAACTTAATAAAAGAAAGTACGCTTTTGACTTCTCTGCACAACTGAATCATGATATTTCTCTCCAAACATGTTTGGTGTATTTGTTTATATTTGGGTATCATGATTTCTGGGTCAGCAATATAATACTCAAATGCTGATGTAGGCTGGTGTACTAAACCAAATATCCAAGACACTGGAAGACGAGCTTTCTTGAAATATTGATTATCGCAATGAGAATGCTGTGCAAACCTACTTTTATTTTTGCAAGTTAAAAGGGTAATAAATGAGTTTTGTACTGCACTTTAGCATAAAATGAACAAACTACATCTGCATGGGACTGATAAGATTGGTTATCAATATAAATGGTTCATCTAGGTCACAAAATTATTTAGTCAGCTGCTGAGATTTCTGGTTTTCACAGCTCCTTTTCTGGACTTCGTTTGGAACTCCCCACATGCTGGAGTTTCAAGACACTCCCAGCTGTGGAATATGTGGATGGGATGTGCATATCACTTTAATTTATTCTCTCTTCCTCCATCCCTGCACAGTCGCCGCCATGTGGCTCGCCGATGGCCTTTCACTGCTAATGAGTCGACAGGCTGAGGTGAGGGAGCCACACCTGAGCACGAAAAAATACCAAGAGCTGATGGAAACCATCTGTCCAGATGGCATTTTGATGCATAACTCTCATTCCCAGCCCTCCTATTTGAAAAGGGCGTGAGAGGTGGGACTGCATTAACAAAAAAATGGGAATCGTTGGGGAAAAAAAGAAAACAGAGATCAGCTTTACAAAGCAAACAGAGGGATTGCTAAAGAGATCCTGTAGCAGGGGGAAACGGAAGAAAGGGATGTTAGGAGTGAAAAGCTGTGAACCCAGCATCAACCTGACCTTACTGATGGCTGTACAGGGACAGAAAGATGATAGCGAAAAGATACAAACTGATCACAGCTGCTAGAAATGCAGTGTGATCCATTCGAGAGGAAACAAAAACAGATGATCAAATTCAAAATCACTTGAATTACCTTAAAGTTATGAGTGCATGGACTGTCTGAGTGCACACATACACACATATGCAGTGAACTCGGACCTAAAACATGATTTCACTGTCATGTCCCACAGCTTCGAATGGCCTTAAAAGTGAACAGATTGCTTGTAAGTTAATAGAGAGAGAAAGAGATGGGAAGACACTTCAGTGAAACTCTAATGAACTGAGACCGCAACAATAAATGCACAGGACCAGCCAAACATGCTCGACTCCAGCCAACTTGCACATTTGTGAGACAGACACCGACAATTCATATGATGATAATAGCCTGTTTGTGTTACCATGCCACCCTCGGGTAATGAAATCCTTTCAGATAGTTAGGTTTGTGCTGGGTTGAATTTGCCTGGAACAATGGAATCAATAGAGGCGGTCCAAAAGGGGAAAATGTGGCATATGGCACTGAAGGTAAACCATTGCTTGGGAGATTTCAATTACTTTAACTATAGATGTAAACAAAGGAAAGAATGGCACCATAAGCTGTGGTAATTAATTCTGCTTTATTTTCTCTTTACAATCTTGTGTTCCAAATTGGCATTTGAGTGAACATTTTGTTGTTAAATAGCTGTTGATAGGACAGCCTGCACCAACATTGAAAGCATGTGTAAATAGCAGCAAAATGAAAAATTGCAGAGGGTTGACTGAAGTGAGAACTGTTTAGACTCATCTAACAAAAAACATGGAATAGACAATCTATCAGTTCATCAGGCCGATGATGAAAACCATGTTGACTCATTGCGTGCTTATTCCATGTTTTTTTGTCAGTTGAGTCTAAAGGGTCCTCACAACCCTTGGCAGATTTGCAGAGTGCACCTTTGTAAGAATACGCCAACATTTTTACTCCAACCCTTTTTCCAACTTACCCAGAATGAGACAAAATGTTTGATACATTTTCACCTCTGTACATCCAATGGTTCTGTTCTGATGGGTAGCATTTCATGTTAGCTTAGCATAAAGACTTGAAGTCTACAGGAGTCATTAGCCTAGGTCCATCAAAGTGAAAAAATAAACCTTAAAGCAACTCTGAAGCTGTCTTATTTACACAATGTATTCTGTATTACACAGAAATGAAATACACACCTTGGAATTAAAAAAAAAAATGAAAGTCATTTTAGGAGAAGTTAGATGGAAGGAACTATAATTGATTAGCACATTTGTTCAGCGTTTTTTTTTTTTTTTTTT
>OMKZ01007051.1:14336-27100 GCA_900302535.1 Neoniphon sammara | reverse complement strand
GCCCTGAAAAAAAAAAAAAAAAAAAAAAAAAATGGGTCAGTGCACAAGTGTTTCCCAGTCTTTGCCCTGTTTCTGGAAGGTCTCCATATGACAAGAGAAGTGTATGTTCTTTTTTACCCCCAAAACGGAGAGTAGGCGGTCTGCTCACTTTCAGTATTATTAGTCTGAGAGCGGGAAATGAGAGATCAAGACAGAGTAGGGGAAACACAGCAGGGCCAGCGCTAATGGAATATGAAATGCGAAAAATATCAATCATAACATCCTGTCCTTTTAGTCGAGTAGTAAGTGTTCAAATCTTGTTTGAATCTTGTTTTCCTCAGAACAGGTAAAAAAACATAATCTACAAATGGAGTGAGATTATGTTACAATGCCCCTGAAACCCTCAAGATCACGAATTGGGTGGAATCACTCTGGTGTCAAGACATTATAAGAATAAGTAGCCTACAATACTTATATTTACATTTACTTAAACAAACATGTAAACAAACAAGTAAAAGGACTGATCTTTAAAACCACTCATAAAGTACAAAATACACAAAAGCTACTCAGTTACATTAATAACTATAAGTGTAATTACTTCCACCCTTGCTGGTTTGTGCTGGAAAAAAGCCAAATTCTGTCAATGCACTGGCACTTTTTCCACAAAGACTAAACACAGAACAATTTAAGATTGACAGTGTTACATATGGCTGCAGAGGAGGGGTCTTTAAGCCTCCTATGTTTGGGCACAGTCTGTCCAAGAAGGGGACACATCTACTCAGTATGGGTCCTCAAGCTGAAAAAAAAAAAACCTGGAAAGAGCCACCTTTTTTTTTTCTTTTTAAATTCAGTTTCTGTCAATGGGCCCTGAGTCTGTCGCCGCCTGCCGGCCACGCCTGAGAAGACAGCGCGTCGAGCCACAATGTGAGCAGAGAGGAGTGCAGGCACACAGAGAGCATGTCGCCTCCTGTAGCTGCACCTCACTGTGGGATCCTCTGTCGACCTTTCACTCTTCAGAAATGAACGCAGGAAGCTTTTGGACCCGTTCACCTGCTGAGAGCGAGCTCGAGCTATGGACGCCACCGCGCGCTTTAGCACAATAAAATAACACAGCCCTGTCTTTTTTTATTTTATTTTTCATTGTTTAACTTAGGAAGGGCTGTCCAGCGAGGATTTGACACTGTTCAGCAACTTGGCAGCCAAGTCGCTGGTTGTGGTTGTGGTGTGGTGGTGGGGGAGGAGGGGAGGAGGATACAATCAGAGCTCGTTTGCACACAAAAGTGGGAAACAAGTGTCAGAAAGCGAGCAACAGATGTTTTTCACGGATATGCGACCGACCACCGAGGAATGAGAGCACCACCGAGGCGCCGGCGGCCCTTCCAGCGGTTCTGCTGCTGTGGAGTCGGGCTGCTCGCCGTCATTTGGCTCGCGCAGGTCATCCAGGCACCAGGTGAGACCTTAATTTAGACGTATGATGTGTGCGCGCGCGAGGGAGTGTGCGTGACCGTAGGAAAAAGAACAATATAGCAGGGTAATTTTTAGAAGGATAGCTTTACAAATATCACAGGAAAAGTCACTGTAAACAAGCAAAGGTCCGTGTAAACTCACGCACACACAATATAAGCACCTCGAGGAACTGTATATGAATAGTGTAGTGATTTATCGCGTGCTTGTGGATGTGGTCTTAACAAAAAGCATTGCATAAGTCCTACAATAAATTTACTACACAGATATCTCATCAAAGCTATACGCCCTGATATGAATATATACCCTGATGATAAAAAGTACCATAAAATACAAGAAGGGCATTATAAACTCACTGTTGATTGTTGCAGACACACCTTTAGCCCCTGTTGGAAATTACAGGAAGACTGAAGTGATTTATCATTTCTTTGTTTGTGTGCACGCGCGCGTAACAGTACTAATCCAATAGTAAATTTTAGAGGGATGCTGCTTAATATTACAGCACAATTGTCAAGTCGCTACTGGAGTATTATATAGCATTAAATAGCATAAAACTATAAGGTCACTGTAAACTCACCATTGAATAGTACAGATAAATGTAAGCCTCTGTAGGACATTTCAAGTACCTCTGTATGAAAAGAGCCATATAAATAAAGTGTGATTGATTGGAATAATTTATATTATAGGAATTATTATATATTATTATAGGGGTATTTGTGATTTCTCGTTTGTGTGTGTATCTGTATGTGTGTAACCAGTATTGGATGAAGCAGCCAACATAAACTCTCTATGTTGTCCTAAGCAATGTTGGACATACAGTATAAAGGCCCTGATCTATATTCGCACAGTAGGCTGGTCCTTCATTCACCTTTAAAATTCAGGTAGTAGGTCATATGAAAACCTTATAAAAGTGTATCTTATAGATAATACAATTAGAAAATAGGTGTACAGGTTGGATATAATCTCAGTTCTGTCTCTTATCTTTTGTCCATCAGATACTTTATTTATGTTCACTCAGATTATCTACCCAAGTTTGGCTGGCACAGAGTCAGCAGTGTATGACCTGATCAGGATTTGGCTGCAAAACTATTTTTTCAAAGTATCAAAGTGTGTGGTATTTCGTAGTGTAGGTATGACTTACCACACACGTTATATTCAATATTTTCTATCAAGAATCTTCGGCTTTATCCCAGCTTCCATCATGATTTATTATTCTCACCAGATTATTTAAAACAGACACAAATCTAGCTTTTTTGCTACATTTGTGGTAATACTAAGCTTTTATAGGTCATGTTATAGAAGTTATTGCAGATCCACCAGATATCGCATTCTTTAGACATTGTGGAATCTTACTGATGAAGACAAACTGTATTATTGGAAATATTAAGTCCTGCATTTTTTAATTCCACTCTCTGCCACCCCCTCCGCTCCCATTACCTTTTTCCAGGCTGCCATTGTAGCTGAGTGTCTGTCTCCGATGTGCTTAGATAAATTAAATGTAAATTGAATATGACAAAGACAAACAAATTAGCACAACTTTAGCTCTGTATGAGCTCGATGCTTGAATGTGTTGTTGTCTGGCAACAGTGTATCTAAGGCATCACCCCCATCCACCAGCTCATTATCCTCTCTTCACCTTTGCTGATGAGATATTACACTGTCAGCAACCCCAATCATCAATTCAAGCAGCAACATTTTTCTGTATGGTCTTTTGTGCAATATGAGGTCATGTATAAAGCTGTGAATGAGTGAATTTAGATTTTTAGTGTTCGATTCTCATGCTATTTCTCACCTTGATACTGCAGGCCATCCTTTGCGGAAAAGTGGCCTGGTGAATGAGCCATGTCATTAATATTTATATTTCACCTTTCAATTACAAGCGCGCCATCTACCAGAAGAGGTTTTTTGAACAGCGACCAAGGCTGCTCAACTCAGACCAAATAAAAGCATAGGGCAGAGCATTCGGTCTGCTGTTTGTAAAGGCGACAGACATGTTGCTCTCACATTCATGGGAAAAATTTACGTGTAGCATCTTGAATAGCTGTGCTTGTATAGCCTGTCCTAAAAAGGAAAGTTGTCAAGGAGAGCTGTGCCGATGGACAAAAGGCAGCAATAGCAAGAGATGACCAACCAGACTCATTTAGAAATGGCTGCAAAAATTCTCACCTGTTGTAAAGCATCAAAGCAAACCACAGCCAAAACCCCAGTGAAAATTAACAAGACAATAGATACACATCTTATTAAAAAGTTTAGTTTTCTGTTTTCTCTCCTCTAAAGTAATCATAACCTGAGTTTTGTTGTCAGCTCCTCAATGTGGATTTTCATCTCTAACTTGTAATTATTCGTAATGATACTTATACGGTGATCCCCATTTAAGGTACAAATCAGACGGCAACCACTTCTTGAGCTCTTCATCTGTGCTTCAAACTTATTTGAGCTTCACAGGTATTAAATGTTCAATCAGTGTCTGCCTGGAGAGCAGCGGGGTCTCGCAGCTTCATTTATCAGCTGCGTGACACTGCATTAGCAGCCATGATAACCTGCTCTCGACTATATGTTTATTCTTTGATGAAGCACTTTGAAAGCTTTCAAATATAACATCTTGGTGTTGCCCCGATACATTTGTAAGTATTTCCATAACTGTCCGTAATGTTTTTTTTTTCATGTTCTCCATGTGCAATAGTTAAACCTACACTTATGATAGCCCTATAAAGGGAATGTTGTTTACCATATATGGTGCGTTTGGGGCGTTTTATTCTGTATATGAATTTGGTCATCCATTAGCACAGACATATAGAACGGATGGGATCTATCATTGTTGATTATGTATAATTGTGTGAATGCAGTTTGATTAATACTAGTTTTTGCACGCTGGCAGTTCTTAAACACATTCAGACCTCTAACGCACACTTTGATAAACGAGGTCTAAGTCTGCAGAACCCGGCCTGTCATCTACATTGAAATATCAAATTTAATTTCTAGAAATTTGTTGGAAGTGCTTCAAAATAGTGCACTTGTATGAAGTATTATCTAAAGAAGTTGGCTTCAGATACAACCGTCATTACCTGCATTGCCATATTTCACAGTTTAAGACATTTATTACTTTGGATTGATTTGATTGATTGATTTATGATTGATAGTATCAAATGATGCGTTTAGGTTAAAGTAGGAGGAAACAGTTGTTTGTTTTTTCTTAAAGAAACAGGTGATATAACCTTGGACATTATATAATATCCAAATAATGATTTCTCTGTTTCTCACCCTATAAATATCAGCCACAGCTCAGTTGCATAGCTAATCGTAATTCAAATAAGTACTGTTGAGTGATTTGCAACAGTTAAATCTTTTGGTGTGTGATAAGCACGAGGTAGGGCAAATGACGTGAATAGATGAGCTTGTTAGTGTTAGAATGTTCCGCTGTCATACAACTCTCAGAACTTTCTCACAGCCTTTGTGTATCACACGTATAAATTAATAAATGCCAAAGTGTCAACATTTGGCAGCACATGATGCAGCACTTGAGTTTAGAGATTCTCAACAGCCTTTGATGAGGAGAGAGATGATGAATGTCATACCATTTACACTCACTGCTCTGCATTCAGCCAGGGTGTTTATGCTAAGGAGTGTGGCAGCAGGATTAAGGTATTTCCATACAAACACCACATTTCATGTTTCAACACACTTCTTCCACTCCTTTTTTCCTCTCTACCTACTTTTCCACTTGTCCTTCTGCAACCTCTATCTTTTCTCCCTCCTCCCTCTCTCCCAGTTACAATTTAAGTATGTGGTGAATACTCTTATTGAGAGTAGGGCTGAGTAATAATTCTATATTATCTTTTATCACCTTTCAGTAGAATCATATTTTCATAATATGGTGATTTTGGGATATCATGGCAATCAATTCTGCTGTCTGAACTGATGATGAGTACATTTTATGTAAAAACTCCAAAATAATTGAAGAGGTTATGAAATGAAAGATATTTATTTGAAAATTTTGTGTGAAATCACTCCTAACATCACCCTTCGATTTAGTGGAATGAGCATTAATTTGTGTATTTAACATGGGGTTTTCTTACAGGAGTCATATCATGATACATATAGTTATTATATATCGAAAAAAGATTTCAGCCATATCATCAATTCCCAATCCAGAGCAACTTACAATAAGTGCAAAAATAAAATGAGCTTAAATTCCTAGATCACCAAAGTAACCAGGGCAAAGGTCAGGGCCGTCATGCAGACAGTGTTACTGTATCCAGTGTTTATCCCGTTATGAGTACAATAATGGTGCAGAGCCGTCTGTTTCAAAGACCTATTTGAATTTCACTCGAGCTCCTCTTGATGCCTTAACATGAAAGTCTTCATGTCTCCTCTCAGCAAAGACCCGTGCTCTCATGAAACGGGCTCATTGAACTGTAAGTTACAAAGGGACACGACTAAGCCTGGCGAGTCCAAGCTGCCTCTGAAATAAAAGGACAGTGGGTGACACTGAGTATAATAGCCACCCCACTACCTTCTTGGCTCTCGGTGGATAGACCTCTGTGGGTGGCAGTGAAGGATATCTATATTTTTTACCATTGGAGAGATGGTGAGACTGATCTATGTATGAGGAGCTCCCCTGTTGCTGCCCTTTTAAAGCAGTAAAAAGCTGAAACCTACCCTGAGATTGGCTATCAGAGAAAGGAGTACAGAGCTTAAATGTACACCATAAAGATTTCAGTGTTGATGGCTTAGGGCACCTGACTGCAGCATGGTCTTATTTTTTAGTTCGCACTGCTGTCTCCCATAGCCAGAAACAAGCAAAGAGAGTCTGTCGTGCCCTATGCAAAGTTATGTTCATGTACAACTCTGCAGAAAAGTTACAGCTGTAGAAAAGGTGTGTGTGACAATACGAGGAGGATTTATAGGGGACAAGAGTTCATTTTTAGTTCAAAACCTATAGTAGTGATAATAAAATGTTCATTTGGTTGTTAAAGTTCAGTGAAAGGTTCTATGAATTCCCACAGTCAGTTTTTTTTATTCATTGGTGACAGCCTCAGGCTGCACTGTGTCAAAGAAGAGAGGCTTATTTCTCTGGTTTCTTTATTTTAAGACGAAGTTTGACCGTCATAGGTCATATGAGTAAAACACAAATTTGTAAACTGACTGCTTTTCCCTTTTAAGTGTATCTGTCTGGCTTTGTGGTAAATAGACGAGAAAATTGAAATGACGCTGGTGTTGTTTTGTAACAGAGACAGAGTCCTCTGGGTTTCAGCCAGGCGTAAATAGCCGGCCGCTGCATTCGACACGCAGGCTGCTGCAGGACGGCACAGACAACCAGAGCCACCCCAGAGCAGGTGAGTCAAACCTCTTCACATTTATGAATGCCTTCAGTTCCTCCTGACAGATCAACAAACTGGGTCTCTCCCAGATACCCTGCTAAACCTCCTTATGCAGTATCTGTGTGCACCCAAAGAGACCAGAAACACTGCACGGTGCTGTGGAGTATCTGGCTGAGTGACAAAACGATCTTCTTATGCTTTATAAACACGGGCAGTGACGTAGCTCTGCTTTCCATCTGAGCATTTACAATTCAGAAGACACGTGGCCTCGTTCCAAACCTGAATTTCAGGAGTGCCTGACTACTTTTACAGCTGTCAATATATTTGCTGTGTGTTTATATGACTGTGTGTGTATTTGGTGCAGGCGGGTAGTCAGGGAAGGCGGTGTGTGTCAGGGAACTGCCTCTCCCCTGCAGGTGAATTGAAAGGTCATGTGGACTCGACGAGATAGACAAACTGTATAAGCATAGGGAAGATAGCCAGGATGAAACTCTTCAGACACTGTCAAAGTTACGCTGTCTTTAGCAGAGGCTTAGCTACTATTAGCATTGAGTTCCTAAAGTTGGTTGAACTAATCTGAATAGTTAGAGCATACCGGTATTGTAACTACTCTTGATTCGAATTTGTTACTAAGACAAGCAGCCAATCAATAATCAAACTCCCCTGCTTGGTTCCTGAGCTCATTTTGTCTGGCTTGCTCACACAAGCCACATTCATCATAGTTGACTGTTTTACTGTTAAAATTACCGATTGGCAATGAAATCTCTTTGTTATTTGGGGAAGGAAATACCATAGAATAACTTAATAATAATACTGCATGTGGAAAAATCTTAAACTTCATTGGCAGAGTGCAATTCTGTAACACATGATTGTGCAAATATTGGAGACTAATTCACAATATTGCGTTGTGTGTGTGTGTGTAAATCACAGTTATTTGTGCCTAGGTTGCTTTGGTCTAAGTAAAAGATTTCTGTCCAATTCCCAAGGAATGATTGAAAATCGAGTTAGTTATAATATGCCATGAAAACTATTTCATATAACTAGGTAGCAGCACTTTAATATGTCAGTTTAGGGCCTAAAGCATTGAAAAAAAGGCACACTCACATTCACATTGTGTTTCTTAAGCTTCTCAAAGTCAGAAGAGAGATATTCTTGACTGAAACACCTTTGGTTTCCTGACTTGTTCATGGTGACATCAGCATCTGTCCATAAACTCTGAAGACTTAGCAACACTTTAAATTTTTTCTTGTCGTTGTGACAACAGTTGGGTGAGTTCATGTTGGGACACGCAAATTTGCATGGCCATTGCCACAAGTCATCACTTTTTGGACTAAAAAAATAAATAAAAAAAAAAGATTTACACATGCACACCAGGAGCTGGCACAAAACGGCTGTATTTCTATGCCAGTGCTACCAGGTGTGCTTTGAAATCATTTTGCATGGTTACTGAACAGCAAAACACACTTTCAGCACACTCATTTTATAGGCACAGCCTGTGCTTTAATCAGCATACACTCAGTCAGGATCTGAACTTGTTTCCCAGTTGGGGTTATTTGTTATTTGTCAAATTTGAATGTGTAATGCATATACAATCCTTCAGGCAGGAGATATACTGTACATCATAAGAATCATAAGAAAAGGGTCAGGAATAAGTTATGAAAGCTTTTTTCTATTGTGGTTCAGTGGAGAAGATTGAGAGGGAGGAGTGTGGACACCTCCTGTCACCAAGCCATTTTTAAGCTTAAATTGAAACCAATTCCAACTGCCGATGCTCCTGAGCCTTGATCCTCCTATGCTTTTAAATCGACACATTACCGATCTGTCACACCCCAGAGGTCTAAAACACGTCCTCTCGTGCAGCATGTCTCTCATTGTGCTTTTTTTTCTACCACACATGAGGGGGAATACGATGAGATGCTCAGAATCCCAGATGTGCTGTACAGTTATCAGATGTGTGCTACCTGATAACACACTCAACCTTTATTGATTCAGTTGCAAACAGATATCCCTTGTTATTTTTGACAAAGACACATGTATATTACAGTTGGATACTTTAATATGGTTATATACAGTGATGGTTAGTCAATTAATCAACCAGTCGGTTGACAGAAAATGAGTCGATTTTAATATAGTTGATTATTTTTGATAATCCTTTGTTTTAGTTATTTATCAAACAACAAGGCCAAACATTTGCTGAACCCAGCTTCACTGAGATCATCAAGATGTTAAGATTTACTAACCTTTTTCTCTTTTTATCAAAATAAAATGAGTACTTTGGGTTTTTTTGGGTGCTATAGTCAGACTACAGAAGCAATTTAAAGTCACTTCTCTGAGCATTTGTCATGATTTTTGACATTTCATAGACAAAATGATGAATCGGTTAGTCGAAAAAATTAATCGACAATGAAAATAATCATTAGCCACAGCCCTATTATATACTAGAGACAGGCAAGGGGATTAAAGGCTGGTAGATGTATGCACAGGTAAGATAAACTAGTCAGGATGCTTTTTTCTGTCTTCATGGCCGCTCTCTTCCTGGCTCCATAGCCGCCCGTCTGGCAGCAATTACATAATGTGTAGTGTGATTAAAAAGCCTGGCTTGGACCTCGAGGAATATTATCTTGGGGATTGCACAGTAACGTCCAGCCCCAGGCTCTCTCCCTCTCTTTTCATCCCTCCGCTGCTTAACAAGATGGAGACGGCGTGATCTGCCTTCAGCTGACAAGCCTTTGAGACCATTGTTGCTAGGCAACTGAATGCTAAATTTTGAAACCCAGACAATTCTGTCTTTCAAGCATTAAAAGTGCAAAGTAAAGAGCTAAAAATAGACCACGGGGAGCTGGGGGGGTGGAAGAAAATGAATCTAAATGATTTAAATGGAGTAAGTGGCTCACAGTGTGTGTTGTTGAGGCATGTTGTGCAGTTTATTTTGGCAAACAACAGTCAGCTGAGAATAATATTTTTCCATAGCCATATTTTCATGTTTTATTGGGAGAGCATTGAGAAGGAGACGCTGGCAGATAACCTAACACAATTTATTTTCAAATGGTCCTGGGCTTTTATCAGGGGAGTAATATTGTGGATGTCACTCAAAGCAAATAGCAGTTTTATATGGCCATTATTCATGGGAGCTGTCATCTGCTTTAAATTTTGGAAAATGAAGCAGCATATTGTTGGCTGCCGCTCGCTCCCCTTGATTTTCTTGAGAAGGCACGCACCTCCTTTACAATTTTGACACGACGTTTGAAGCGCAAAGGACAGAGGTTAAGTACATTTACAGTACAGACAGCTGTGTATGTGAGGTTTATCATAACCCTCCCCCGTTACAGTCTTGATCTTCATTACGGAGAGGATATTTGTTATTTCCCTGTGATTGCTTTATCTCAGCAGAGCCATTTCCCCACCACCTAAGCAGATGTGGAGCCTGTGATGGAAGGAGCTGTATGATTAGGCTGAGAGATAAAGCTATACCCCCGGCAGATTTTCCAGTGCAGCACAATGTGATGTGTAGTGCTTTTGTTGACACTTTTGCTCCCTGCCAGGCTGATCGGTGCGGTTTTAAGCCCTGCTATCGTTTCATCAGCAACATATTGAAACTGCCTCAAAGGACGAGTCAAATCAAAGCACAGATGCATAATTGAATTTACGTTAACACACCTGGATGAAATATTTATTTTTTGATTCCTCATGAAAAATGCAGGCTTGTTGCAGTGGTCGGCGTGTGTATGTTCAGTGTTTTTGTTGGTGCATGATGCTACTTGACTCTGTGTTCCAATCAATAGCTTAGCTTGACGCCGAGACTCCCCACATGCTCTCCCATCAATAACATTACTCTCTGCCTCCCAGTGCCACAGTTGCACTGTGAAGTCCCCTGCAGCAGACTGACACACAGAGATCAGCTTCATCATCAGTGCCTTCACTGAGTGGGGCTGTCACTTCTCATATCGTCTCGAGAATTTACTTAGTATTACACATATTATTCCCTTAAAGTACATGAATCTGTGGTAAAGGTGTTGATAAACCCGACCCTGCAAACTGGGGATTCTTCCCCATCTGTTTGTTTATTTAACGAGTGTCTGCTATTGGCATTTGGTTTAGAGACTTTAAAATGCACACTGAACATAACAGAGTAACATAAAGTGAAATACAACAAAATACAAATGAGGACTGAACAATTAGTATTAGTTATTAGTATGAGAACAATTAGTAAACAAGTATTATTGTAATTGCAACGTGGCCAAGTGCAGTATCCAAATCGCAGAAGCTGCAGTTTTTTAATAAAGGTAAATGCATGACAAACTAATTATATAAATGACATTTTCTGGTGCTACAGAGATGCCCTGGGCTGCAAATCGTATTCTCCAGATGCAAGAAAACATGTTTGTTTGGTGCAGACCTCAGCAAAAATCACATAGTCATATTTTTCATTGTTTTTTCAGTGAAAATGAAACTTATGATGTAAAAATTATCATTTGCTCATCGCAATCACAATATTTGTCAGAATAATTGCAATATGATTACTTTACCATATCGTTCAGTCCAAAACAAATTAAGATAAAACAGCAGTGCCCTTTTCACCTGGACTCATTTTAATGCTCTATTGCCACATTGATTACCAGACTAAAATTGTTGTTCTTCATCATTATGTTGAATTATGTGATCAAAATTACATAAAAATAAATTGTCAGCGTGTTAATGCCTTGTTGCAGGTTTAAAGGGTGCAATTATGCATTTGCTTCCAGTTATCTGAGACCAGTGTTTAGTTTAGTTTAGTTTTTTTCATACTGCTTTAGTCAACAGTGACAGTAGAGATAAACGGGGAAGAGAGAGAGGTGATGGCATGCAGCAAAGGGTGCGGGTCAGAAATGAACCCGTAGTTTAATTCCGAATGATAAGTGGTACGTGCTCTACACGGTGATCCACCAGGGTGCCCCCTCTGAGACCAGTGTTTAATGATTGCCACTGCATGTCAGAAGTGTCTAAAGGGACAGCTCTCAATTGGTTCTGGAAGCTTATAAAACTTTATGTAACTGATGTGAAGTGTGTCTGTCATGACTGAAGACAAATGGATTTGGATGTATTCATTTACACCTTTCTTGCTTGGATATGAATGAATATGTGGAAATTTTTCATAATTCCTTCACATAATTTCCATCATTGAGAAATGTGGTAGCCGTTTGTACGATTCATGATTTATGCCTTCAGCTTCAAGTGCATTTGAAAACGATCAGGCTGAAAATTGACACATGAAACGAGTTTCCCCTAAAAGCAGTTATGCTTCAGTTCAGGCTGTGATGAAGTCCTTCCCCATCTCCTCTGCTGAGTTTTAACACAATACTGTAATCCAGCTTGTCACTTGGCGTGTAACTTCACAGCTGACTCACTCGATGAAGGCTTCCCCCCCCAGAGCCTCAGTACCTTGATATAGATGGTGTGAATGCCTGGTGATATGCTTTCATGAACAGGAAGGAAACTTGGATTTGGCACTTATATGAAAATTATCGACTGTTTGAAAGTATAGATGTTTTTAGCTGACAGCATTGTGAGCGGGTTGGGTGTTTGCAACATAATAAGTCTGCAGTAACCACAGGCCAGTAGATACAAGGCATCTCAGCTACTGTGCAAAACAAATGCATCATCAACATGACAGTGATTGTAACTCTTGAGACACTGTGGTTGGCTGACATAGAAACACAAAAACAATCAGATGTGTCAGCGGTGAAGTGATTAGCTCTCAGTCAAAATCAGCACCGAAATGAACCATGTCTTCTCCTTTCTACTGGAGAAACATGGACGTCTCAAAAGAAGTGTATGCAGTTTATTTATTTATTTATTTACTAATTTTAGGCTAAATGTAAGAGGGTCGAAGAAATATAAGAAGTTGCATTCTACACCTAGTATGTTAATTATTACAGTTTGTTGGGCCAGCATTTAAATTGAATGCAAAACACCAAAGCAACGGTGGCCCATCAGCAAAAGTGTCACCAATGTCAGGGAAAA
>OMKZ01007050.1:57653-113660 GCA_900302535.1 Neoniphon sammara | reverse complement strand
GAGCCACTCTGCAACACTCACTCGCTCATTCAGCTCATTGAGGCACTCCCCTCTGTTGGTGCACAGCTGTGTGAGCGTGATTCATAAAGCCTCATCAAGTTCAAGCACTGATAACATGGTAGTGAAAGGAGAGTAAGGACAAAAAGGAGAGTCTGTTTGGATTGAATACTGCAGAGCATTTGCAGGATAGACCCTGAGAATAAAATCTTTCCTTTAAAAAGGCCCGATCTGCAACTGCAGTATGGCAAATTGCATCAAAGTGCTGTCTCTACGCTAGTAGCTTTTTGTTTTGTTTTGATCTTTTGTGATTTTGTTTGGGGATGCACTAAAATGGACACTGGACTAAAATGGATACCTGTATCAGATCAAAATAGCCCCAAATTAATATCCAATTCAGCCCAAAGTAACATGTCAGAAATAAAAACAAACTGTCTTGATTTTCTCAATTTCTGGCACACAGAAGCATATATTCCTCAAATGGTAGGACAAAAAGGATTTATATCAATTATTTTGTCCCCAAACTAATGGTCCAATCCAACACTTGAACTAAAGTAATGGATCAGATCAGTACTTGGTATTGGTCGATACTTTAAGTTTCTTATTCATAATTGGTACTGGCATTGAACAAGTGGCCTTGGTGCATGCCAAATTTTGCTTTTTCACTCTGACATTTATCATCTCCCATTTGGATGCAATCAATGACAATATATAACAGCTGAAATTGAGTGTTACAGGCGTTTTGAAGCTGTAAAAGGCACTGCTGACATTTACTGCATTTTTAAAATTGGAGTAAAACCAGCCTGTAAATTGACTTCTGCAGGACTGAACAGTTCCAAAAAGCTTATTTCTTTCCATCTACAATCTGACAACAATATGAAATTTTCAGCATCAGGAATAAGCCTGGAGCTTGGTGTTCCCATGTGGAATCTCCCTCCCAGCCCCACTGGCCCAAATAGGCGGCATTCTGCTACATTTTACAGGGAGGTGATGTAGCATCTGTGTGTGAATAGCCCAGTTTAGCTCTTTTGAAAATGTATGATGTCCACTTGGTTGGACAATTACCCAGGTTACCTCATGTGCGTTAAAATAAATAAATAAACAAAAATATAAGAATCTGTTTGAAGCTAGAATAATTAAATGTTAAACCTCGTAGGTAGCGCCTGTATCCAGCATGGCTTATGGTGAGGATGAGTCACCAGCTAGCCACAGCTCTGTCAGGACGGAGGGAGGCAGAGAGAGAGAGAGAGAGCGAGAGAAAGAGAAAAATAGAGAGAGAGAGAAATTGAGAGCATAGAAAAGAGAGCAAGAGAGAGAGAGAGATAGACAGACAGACAGACAGACAGACAGACAGACAGAGAGAGAGAGAGAGAGAGAGAGGGCCGGGCTGATGGTTTAACAACATCTCTATCCCGTCCTCGCTCTCTCTGTCTCTCTCTCTCTCTGTGGACTGGGATTCAGATGTAATTAAAAAGGCTGCAGGCACTGAAGGGGTCACCTAGGGAACCGGGGATTTTTATTATTAGACAGAGGTGTTATCTCCACTGCTGCCTGCCACTGTGTCGCGCTGTAAGTGAAACTCATGGCCATCTGTTTTGGGCTGGTGCCAGCCTGTCCCTGTGCCCCTGCCTAGGGCTGGTTCACTGTGCCACCCAAACAGTGACGGTGGTGACAGACCAGGTGTTGCACACAGGCTCTAATCGTTGTGCTAAAATATCCGGCAGAGGCACTGTGCTGGGTCAAGGATAATTCAGCTGGTTTTGGAGGGGAGCGGCAATGTGGGTAAGTGTATGTGTGTCGCTGCAGGAGGGGAAGGGGAGCTGTTATTTGTGATATGGTTTCCCCTCCACATGTAATCAGCACTGCAAAATGACACCGGAGCACATGCTTGAGATAAAAAATGGGGGTTTGCAGCAGCCCCCTAAATGATGCATTAATCCTCCTTTTTGGCTTGTCATTCCCACATTCCCAAAGAAAGCCCGGGGTGGGATCACAGCACGCCTCTCCGTGCCAAACAGGACCGACACAAAACACGGTGTTATCAACCCACGGAGAAGACCGGGTGGGTGGAGAATCCATACAGTAGTCTCGAGTTCAGTATTTCTGTGAACAGGCGGTGGGGAGCGAAGATAAGTCGTAATATGTTTTCAGTCTGTTTCCCAGTTGATAAGAGCTCAGGGGGGAAATCCCTCTTTCAGTCTCGGTGCTTGCGCTGGTTAAGCTAACACGCCGCTTGCCAAGTTCTGCCGGTTGGGTCATTATTGTTATAGCCAGAGTTTATTGATCCCTGCTGTTGTTTACATTTTGAGTCAATTTGTGTTTTGCGAGCTCTCCTCTCTTCTCCTGACTCACTCTCAACCTGTCTGCTTCTCTTCCTGGGAGACACAGCAGGAGGTGGAGTTAGGGCCGGGCGATATTTTGATATTATATCAATATCGTGACGCAAGACTAAATATCGTCTGGGATTTGGATATGATGTAACTTAGGTCTTAAGTGTTGTCTGTTCCTGCTTTTAAAGGCTGCATTACAGTAAAGGGATGCGATTTTGTGAACTTATGAGACTTATCTAGCTGTTTTTTTATTTGCCTCTACCTGCTTTGTCATCATATCCACATTAATTATAAGTGTTTATCAAAAAAACTATATATATCAATATCAAGGCATTTGTTCAAAGATATAATAATTGATTTTGCCCATATTGCCCAGCCCTGGGTGGAGTGCAGGTTAAATAGTAGCAAGGGCACAGGACAGGCCAAGCAGGGCTTACAGTCCTACTATAGGGGTCATTTTAGCAAATAAAAATGCACATAATTTCCTGGATGACAGACCCAAAGTCTTCCATTACTGACGCAAACACACAAACCGACTGACAGCAGCCCAATGTCTTGTCAAAAATCAGCAGCTATTGACTGCTCTGATGGACGGTGCTGCCCAGTAGGAGCCTGAGCCCCCGACAGCTAATAGGTTTAGCCTACATGGCATCGCTCACAGCAGCACGAGGAGTGCTGCTCAATCTAAGTCCATTAGTGCGTTCAAGTCACTCACTGTGCCGTCACTAACTGTTGACTCATTGGCCCCTAAAGTAAGGCAAGGGCATTAGTTTATGAGGCCATTTCCCCCTTTCAGAATTATATAGACTGCTCTCAGTGACATGCCAGCATTACTAAGGAAATAAAAAACATGGAGCTGGTAAATTTAAGTTCTCCTTCTTGTGTGAAGTGTGAGGGAAAAAGCTGAGCTCATCTACAGTAAGTAGACCAGCAAGCTGCATCCAAAACTCTGCTGTTGAACTGAAAAACATGAGCAGCTCTCAACCACAGGCAGTGTATCTGACACAGTAAAGAGCCAGGATAACAGAATCCCTAACACAGTGGACACTTGCTTTTCACGTGACTTACGCTGCTTTATTATGAACTAATTTATACATTACAGGCAGGTTTATAAATGATCAAACAATGCACTATTAAGAGGAAATCAAAATAAACTCATCAGGATTTTAATGCATTCCTTATTGTACAAGACTCGATGGAAGAACAGCAAAAGCTGCATATCTATGCCATTTTTCCCCTCATATCATATTGTTACCTTTCATCATTTCATCCTCCCACTTCTCTCCATTTAACAGCAGCAGAATGATAGTTTACATAAACATTTGTCTCTATATATCCTGATTCAAAGCAGCGAGAAAGAAAGAGCTTGAATTAATGGACCGTAGGTTTTCTCCCAGCTTAATTCAAACTGTCTGACCCAGTGTCCTTCCCGATGTTTAATTGCCCGGCAATGAGGCTGAGGCCGAACACCGCATTGTCCTCTGATGCATCACACAGGGATTTTGTCCAGTGCATGACCCCATTTCAATTATCAGGCAATTAGACACAGGTGAAAAGAAAGTGCACCTAAGCCTCTTTTCATGACTGTCCTCTGCCTCCCTTTTCACACACATTTTATCTTGAAAAAAAAATCAAGTCCTATAAGCTTCTTGTGATATAAAAACAATTTTACCACACCTCTGCTGTTGGCTTTGTACTGACATTCATATCTGTATGACTCTTGTCTAATTTGATCAAATCACATATTAGGCTATATATGGATAAAATGAACCACTTTGGCTTACTGAATGTTGCTATGTTTTCTACCATGCAGGTTTATGAAAAAGCTCTCCTCAAAAAAATTGCAAGGTATTTAACATTCTTTCAATGTAAAACTGTGTCCATGCAAGAAAAAAAATATCCATGGGGGAAAAAAATCTTTTTTAGTGCTGCACTACTAAGTTATGCAAGGCTTATCTGGTTTTAAGTTTAAATATTATAAAATCATGTTAAATGTTAAATAAATTATGTTGCATAAAGTCTAGATAGAATAAGTGAACTGATCTGTAGAAAATTGGCTCATCTTACAGGCTTTTTCCAAATTATATAACAAAGTGTGATTTACATTATTGTCCCATCCCAGTATTAAACATAGTAAATCACCTTTAAAGAGTTCTGCTGTTTCTAAAGACAAGACAAGTGCTCAACCATAAAGTGCTTGCACCTCATAAAGCTATTGTCATGGAAACAAGTGCTAGGCTACAAACATCTTAACGGACAACAGTATCAGTGCTCTCATTATACAGATGTAAAGCTGGGGATACAAAAACAAAGCTGTTCATAAACACCTTTATACACCCTGGATGACTGCCCTTTGTCACATGTACGCACATGTATAAACCTATGGTTAGAATAACAAAAGCAGGTCCATTAACAACATATTGGCCTTTTGCCAATAAATAGTAATGACTGCCTCTTTGCTATTGATGTTGCTGAGCTCAAGATATGAAAACTAAAACAAATTTGTAAGGCATACAATCATCTGTCCACACAATAAACAACCAAATGCCAAACAACCAAAGATAAACCTACAGCTGGTTTTTGTGTTTTGAAGGTTCTGTATCTAAGGGGAATAATGTTAGCTTTATACTTGAGGTACAGTATATGATCATGTTAGCTTGTTAACACCTCAGCATATCTTTCTACAAAGCAGGCAGGTTTAAAAAAAAAAAAAAAAAAAAAAATTCTCTTGATTCCCATAACCCACAACGCCTACATTAAGTACAGATTTGGCTTCAATATACATATCCAAGCAATTACAAAATACTGCTGTCAAGAAAAAAAAATTAATGAAACTTTTTTTGAGGACAAGAAGAGAATATACGTCTAAAAAGAGCTATTTGATAACAATATCCTATATACACTGTCTCATCACAAGTTAAAAATTCATTGGGCAGAAGTGAGCATGCATGAAACCGGAAGCCAAGTTTAAGTATCAGGTATATTGTTCATATAGTTTCTATATGTTTAGAGCAAGTCATTTCTTGGTTCAAAATCCTTCTGTGGAGCCGATAGCACACAATTTCAGAGCATATAGCTGAGGAAGTCTCATGAAATTGGTTGTGGGAGGTAATATCCTTGAAGACTGTGTTTGGTGCCAGCTGCCATGCAAGACTCCTTGGTTTATGACTACAATTGTCTTTCTGCACTGGTCCAAGCTGTGGCTTTATAATGTAGCCTGTAATCAGTTTATTTTCTCATTAGTGAATAGCCTCATCAGTCTAATATAAACCAAGCAATGAGTTCTCCAAGCAGATTTATGTGGGTAAAGAGATTTTGGGGGGAACTATTTTCCTCCAATTAATATGAAAAGTTATAACCTTAATTATGTAAAACGTGCAAGAATAGTCTATTACAAATTAATTGATTTTTCTCCAGGCCTGCAAATAGGAAAACCCACAAAAGTAATCAAGCGCAGTGGACAGGGATCTCTTGTATTATGAAAGATGGTCAGTGGTTGCACTCAAATCCTTTCACGTTTATCTGTACACGACAAACAAAACAACCTATCAGGCAGTACGCTCCAACAGCCATGGTCAAATATTTGGTTTCCGATAAGAGAGGCCTGTGATTGTGGGCTATACTCCATGATGCATTATCTTATCTTGGCGGGTTCATCCATTTTCTGCACAGCATTAACAAAAAGACTTTAGATGGAAAAGTAACTAGACTGTCTGCTTCAGCCGCACGGCAATGTGCAAACATAACCCTCAGTGACTTGGGTTACAAATTCAAGCTTTTTTTTTTTTTTTTTAAAGATTCACTGACAGAGCAGCGGGGTCTTTTCGGGACAAGGTGAGGACGCAACAGTGATCTTAAAAAGGAAGAATGTGTGACACCTTCAACGGGCAACTGTTCCAAGTTACCAACACCTCAAGCATGCCAGTGCTGTACAAACATGTAGATTGCACCAGCGGACATTGATTCTGCAATGCCTCAACTCTGTCTCGCTGCCAGAAGAAACCAAGTGAATTGTGGGAGGTGGATTAAAAGGTGGACGGCGAGGTGGAAGTCAGGGAGCATTGCCCAGGGGCGTACACATTTCACAGAGCAGGAATTATCCGTTTTGTTAACCTCTCTCTGACCTCATCCTCCCCTGACTCAAGTTGGTTAATTTACCACACACAGGGCCTATGCACAGGTTTCTATGTAGTTCAGTCTCAAAGAGCACCTCTCGCCCAAAACCAGGCTTCAGTCTCACAGAGCTTTGAGCCGGATTCTTTTGGTAAAATAATACGCCTGTCACAACACCACACGTATGCCAGCGGAAACAGTTTTCATTACACTGACATCAAAAGGCATTATTGTAAACCCCAAATCTGAAATCAGCTCCCCAGATCATCAGCCTAGGCATCAGATCAGAGAGGACGCAACTGCATGCGGATGTGGGAATTGTCATTTAGTCTGCATGGAAGAACTTACTAACCACAGCGCTTCCTCTCTGTTGATTCCTTGCTTTTGAAAAGTCAGGATGTTAGAGCCAGAAGTGACAGAGCCAATTCAAATCCAGCTCTTCAGATCTTGCCTCATATTATGAACCAGGAATGATGTAACAGGTGGAAATATGGAACTTTGATCACCCCTCTGTAATACATCCTAAATGAAACGCATGTAGCTTCAGTTCAGTTAACATGAGCTACTTTCAGGAGGAGGAAGGGGTTTAAAAAAAAAAAAAAGTCTAGCTCAGTACGGTAAATGCCTGCTGTGCCCATCTCACGGATGTCATGACGCCACTCAAGTGTGACTCTTGTACGGATCCAGTGGGCATGTGTCAACAGAGAAAACAAAGCCTCTCTCTACACTTTTATCTACCACCCTTCAAAGCCATTAGTCCAGGAGGTGCTGTGGTGTAAAAGTACATGTGGCTACAGGCTGCGCTATTTCTGGAACTCTTAAGTGATAGCAGCTTCTCAAATGACTTGGTGATAGGAACGTCCTAAAATTAAAGAGTCTACAAAGATACGGTAGCTAGTCATTCCATGGGAACATTAATTAAATATTCAATTGTTGGTAGGGCTATACCTGACTCAGAATTTCCTCAGTGCAACTAGATTGGGCCATTCAATATGATGATTTAACGATTTCTTGTTGTTTTAAAATGAATAGCCTTTTTTGCAATCAGAAAATGCATTGGCACAGATTTTCAATGTTGACAGAGCAAATTAGTAGTTATCAACCATAATCAAATGCAGCAGAGTAATACAAACATATTTGAGCATTTAAACTCTTTAAAATTCATTTGGACAGCTGCATAAACATTTCAACTGGAATATTACAAGGCGGCTGTGTGCTTCTGTCGCTCTGTCAGCGACCAAAGATTGCTTGTCACTTTGATCATGAAGGTGCATCTTAGCAGAAATAGGGTGCATTTAATCTGTTTTCTTGTGCTACTGCAATGCATCCTGGCTCAAAAAAAAACAACAACAAAAAACCCTCCTCAAATCCTTGACTTTCAGGGGTGCAGCCCGATGTTTCAGCAATGCTTGCATTTGTCTCAGGTGGAAAGCCCGAAGCATTTGTAACTGATTTTATTCACATATTAAGTTACACTGCTATTATTTCACACAGCTATTGCTGAATGGTACAGACAACATTATGACTTGCACAGGGTCAAAACTGGAACCTATCAAGTTCTCATGGAATAACAACCCAGGCTCACATGCTCCACATTAGCTTGCATGGCATCCGGAGAGCAGCCAACAAACTCTCTGAATTGAACGATATGCTGCCTAAACAAAAACACACTTTTGTAATTCTTTTCCCCCTGGTCAGCATTCTGGTTGATGTTTTGCCAGCCTCATGCCCTCGGATCACTGCACAGCGATTGTCAGAGGCACAAAGCAGGGGGGAAGTGGAGGATGGAGAATGAGTGACGTAACCCAGGGCCGAATGAAAAGAGACAGTCTATGTTTGGTGTGTCCCGGAGGGTGACCGAGCTCGAAAAAAAGACTTTTCAAATTATGCTTTCAGTGCCATCAATGTACTTTCGCTTGCGCTCCTGGCCCGGGTTGTGAATGCGGTGACATTCTTTACAGGCGTATACTCGGGGAATCATCGGGAAAAAAAAAATGTTGCTTTCCAGTTAAAGCCATGCTAGAGAAAGCCATAGCACTTTGTTCTTCCGTAACACCATTACCTGTTCATGTCTAGCTGCATAATTGAGTCCAAATAAAGTGTACCCTGGTTTAAAAGCTGCTTCCCTTGAATATTTTATTCCCCTACAAGAAACAAGTGCGGGGGTAAGTCTATTCATGGTCAGGGCTGACCCATGTTCCTTTATTTTTTCTTTTATATCCAGAGTGCTTAGACCAATATGGCAAGGCAACAGGGATTGTGAATGGACAGAGAGGGAAGAGGGAAGTAGTCAGAGATTAAAGGTAGGTTATTTGGGAGCTGCTCAATTAATTTTTGAATCCAATCTACATTATGAGTGATGGAGACTAATCCAGGAGATTGAAGGGATCGGTTTTAACAAGTTCACACAGTGGGATGTGCCATGAGAGATTAGGCTGCACTTAGGCTTGCACGCAAAAGCTATTTTAGCCCCCAAATATCTGGTTATCTGTGCCAGATGGCCATATGCTGGTTGGGCTTTAATTCCCTGAATGAAATCTTCTCAAGGCCAGAGTGAAAGAGGAGGGAAAGGCTGTGACCAGGATGCAAAAAGAGAACAAGAGGAAGCTATTCATTTGGTATGGCCTGATCCTCGCTGCTGCCCAGTTCACATTAGACACAACCAGGCACAGTGGAAACACAATGTCCAGCTCATGGGAACCTTTCAGTATTTTACCAAGAAATAAAACTAAAACTGAAGGAGGGCTGATTATGAGTGAAAGACGATGGTTACAACATGCACACATCTATTTGAGTTTATGAACTGTCAACGGTAATTACAAGGTTCCCACGATGTTCATGATTAGCACCTCTCCCTTGCTGTTATTTGGGAAACCAGAAAAAAACAAACTTGTGCCGAATCCATAACAACTGCTTAAGTTAAACACTGAATATGGAATAATTCATGTGGTCCCATGAGGTAAAATGGAAAAATAATTGTTAAAAGATTTAAAGGAAAGAGGTAAAGGTGCACTTCACTGAATAAGGGTGTGATTGGCCGAGGGCTGGCATAAATGATTCCATCTGACTCAATGTTCATGTTAATTAACAGGCAGCCACAAGACAGCATTTGGGCTGTTTTTAATGCCCTCATTCGAAACATGGCCTGCGTTCTGTCAGTGCCAAGATAGATTTTTAGCTGTGTTGGGCCAGCTGGTACAGAGCTGTGAGCAGCAATGGAGTGATATGGTGCAATGGGGAGGCAGGACAGGTGTCATCACTCAGGTATGAAATCACCCTGAGGGATATGTTATGAAAAAGAAAAAAAAAAAAAAGAAAGGAACACTGAAGAGCAGATAAACCGGTTGGCACACATGAGAAAGCAAGAAAAATTTTGCAATAACTGCGCTCCTATCTTTCGTAATACTCCTCAGTAGTGCGGTGTTTGTGAACTCTGTGGTCATGACGTATCCCAGAGCTGAGGTAGATTCCGGTTGTTGTTGGGATTACAAGCGCAGTTTATGTAATACTAAAGCAGGGCCGGTGCGTTAGAGCTCAGCTGCAGTGCCAGATTTCACTTCCGTTCGGTGGGTTAAGCCTATGTCTTTTCCTCAATAACCAATTTGAAAAACACAAACCCCTTTTTTATGCCAAGTGCGAATCAAAGAGGTTTAACTACCAGTATACTGTTGCCGTGAGGCTGTCTGAGGAGAAGGCTTCATAGACTTCTCTCTGATAAAGAGAGATGTGTGTGTGTGTGTGTGTGTTTACTATTGGTAAATAGGGGATAGAAAGATAGGGCATGTTGATAGTCAAGTATGAAGCGGAAAGCTCGCTGTTGTTGTCGCAGTGACAACACAAGGACAGAAGAATGGGGTGAGCCGGCCTTTTCATTTTATTACCCAGGCAATCACGCCCTGTGAAAAAGCATTTCTCACAAATATACCGGAACAAAAGCCAAACTAAAGGACAAAGTGGTCTAAAAATGTAGAAATATGTAAAGTTACTAGGGGTGTAACAGTTCTGAAACCCAAAGTGCGATACAAACGTCCACGGTCTCAAGTTGCGGTTTCGTTTTCCATGTCGCGGTCAATTTGTCAATTGTAGCTGATGTAATGAAACAGATTTATATATTTATTTTTTGGTATGAATTAAACCATGGCTCAAAATCAAGGTCTGAACCAAACCGTGGATTTGGAGAATCATTACAGTCCTAAAAATTACAATGGTGTTATAAATTTATAGTGCCAACACTTCAAAGTATAACAGCCACAAATGACATAGGACCATGTTCGCAATGCAACATGGCCTCCCTTTCAGACGAATGCTTCAAGACACATTTATGCTCCCAGTGAGGTTCGTCAGACTATTCTTAGCTTCTTCCCTATCTCTTCAGCCTCACTGGTACCAATTACATGTACAACACCGGGCTGCATTCACACCTCAGCGTGTCCTGCAGAGTGTGTGTTATCAGCCAATCATTTACAGTAACCAAGTGCATGGCTGTCATCCTCTGTTGCCGTTTTCCAGGTGTAAACAAGCTCTTTTGTTCAGCCCTGACCGCAAACTGATGAGGTCAGCAGGTCTGTATTTGTAGTGGCGATGCAAGACAAGACCAGACATGGCCTGTTTACAGGCAAAATCAGCACCAAGGTGAAACTCATTTCAGACTGAGACACCTTGAGCAGGATCAGCTAAATCATTACAGAAGAGTCTTAAAGGGGAGCAGAGCTGATATTTCCATATTCTGCAGAAAATGGCACCGCAACATCACATTATTGGTTTGTCTCACCCATATCTTCTCTCTGTAGATGGGTCTACAAGTTCACGCCTATTCCTACAGTCAGTAACATCTAATCTAAACATTTCTATAAATACAAGCCTGGCCACTGTGAGGGTGAGAGCCTCTGACATGGTTATGAGTAAGCTTTACAATCCTATTATGGTGGACGGTCTGCATGGCATCAACAATTTTTGAATGCTGTCTACTGGTGGGATCATAACAAGCTCAAGAGCAAGGCCTTGCTTAAAACAGCTTTGCTGTCTGACCCACTGACCAAGAAAATCCTGTCATTCAAACACCTTGAAAAAATTAAACCCCGGTCTCAAGGAAAATAACACAGCAGCATATGCTGTACATGTACACCACCGTAGTCAAACCATGAAATATTTTGGTGTTGCAAAGTGCAGCCATGAGAGGCAAAATAATCCCTAAGCTCTTAACAATAGAAATGAAAGGCTCATACTTGGAAAGATTTGGAATTGCTAAACAGCATGAATAAATTAAAATGTACACAGTATGTGAGGGTTCAGTATTTATAGCTCACAGGACTTATGTAAGCCTGATGTTATTGCACTCTTCTGTTAAAAGGAAAAAAAAATCACTGAAGATGATTCATCTTAAAAAGCCCTGATGAATGGGGTGAATTGTGTGGGGATGAAAATGCAGTGAAAAGGATGGGTGAGGAAAGCCTGCCAGACCTCTGCATTGACCTGTGGGAGCTTTTTACACGTCAGAACATCTGTAGCCCCCAGCAAATCAAAACAGACCCAATCCCGGTTTATATAAAGCAAACCTCGAATTTACTCAAATGTAATGCAAGCTTTCAACCAACCCAAGGGGCAAGAGACAAAACTAGGCCAGCTCTTATATGCAATTGGAATAAGGAGAATAAAAATGTGAGGGTAACAAAATTCTAGCAGACAGTGATTAAAAACGCACTTATTATTAAAATATAGTAGAAACCAAATGGTGCATTCTTGAACATTAGTTCAGTGTCTACTGGGGGAAACAACTCAAGACATGCCCGTCACCAACAGCGGCTGCTTCACCCCAAAATTCACTTGCAACTTTCACCATTTAACTGGCCAATTAGATTTTTAAAATGCACAAGGACTTCCAAAATATGGTCGGCTCTGGCAGAGTAGATAAACTTATCAGCCACAGCCAAAATTTCCCAGGATTTTACTTGCAGACAGTATTATTTCCCCACCCTGAAGTTCCTGTACGGGCAAGTCGGCAGTCCTGCTTAGTTTACTAAGCACTTCTATAGAAATACAGGCTCTGAGTATTTTCAGATCATGACTGCATAAATCCCTTTGATTGTGTGGGAGGGTCTTAAACTGAGCAACCCTAGGTGTGGCTTTAGGTGAAATGTACAGTGCTTCTGTTTCATCTATAGAATCTACTTATTTTTAATCAGCATTTCACACTAAAGTACTGCATGGGCCTGTTTTGTTAAAACCACTCCTGCTGGTTTTTATGCTGCACCCGTCCGCACAATTTACTGCCACACCCACAAGCCTCTGTACCTCTGTGCACACTGGCCATACCATATGCAGGCTCTTTTTTTGCACTACTGGTTCGATTTGTTTTATACGCCGTAGTGCTGGACGATGTGAACAAAATCAAATATCACAATATCTTTGACTGAATACCCTGATATTAATATTGTGTCAATATTGTAGGGATTGTAGGGACTACTGGTACTTGACTTGGACACACTAATGGACTTAGACTGAGCAGCACTCAATCCAAGCCATGTAGGCTAAACCTATTAGCTGTCGGGGACTCAGACTCCTACCCGGCAGCACTGTCCATCAAACCAGTCAAAATCAGTTGATTTTTGACAGATTAGGCTATTGTGATGATACTGTAGGGATAATTTACTCAAGAGATGTTTGATAAACAAACATTAGTAATGTGGATATTATGACAAAGCAGTAATAGCAAATAATAGAACAGCTACAACAGTCTAATAAGTCCAGAGAATTGCACCCCTTTACTATAATGCTGCCTTCAAAACAAGGAAAAGACAACACTTATGTCAAATCACAATACTGTGACATCAAAAACCCCAGACCACATCTTACATCACATCACAATATAAATATATAGCCCAGACCTACCAGACTGCCATGTGGGTCTCTTGCAGTAATCTGCACTACTGCCAAATTGTGTTGTGAAAAGCCCACATAATGACCATGCATTCAAAAGTGCCTGCCCACAGCTTAGAAGGAAAATAAATACAAAAATAAAGTTATACCCCATCATCCTTAGCCTTATCTACCTACAGACCAATACAAATAGGGAGTGTTTCTACTGGTTGTACACATCTGTATCTGTATTTGATGAAGGGGGCAGCAACTACAAATGATGATGACCTATCAAAAAAAATGCCTTACAAAGCAATATAGAGCAAGGTTAAGTGTTGTCAGTGCTAATGATGCTAGCTGGGCTGCGGCTGACAAAGAGCCCTTCCAAAACTTTAGTCTGACTCCAAACTATTTTGTGCCACGTAGACAATACTTCAAAGAAGACAAATAGAAGCGCACTATGAACTGGGTATTGTGCAATCAATAAGTGTAAAATCGTCAGCATCAGCAAACAGAATTCTGCTTTATTTCCTAAAATGATAAGATGGTGTTATTCTTTATGATTCATGCACCCTGATGCATGTATAGAAAGGGTCAAGCTGCACAGGAGGAAGACGGAGGCTTGAATTAACAAGTGATTTACTGCCATGTGGGTCTCTTGCAGTAATCTGCACCAATGCCAATTTCAAAACCCTCAACAACTAATCAACTGATGCTTTTAATTACAATGTTTCTGTAATATTACTTGAAAGAAGCTGTGGCGTTACACTTAAAAAGAGCAATTTGATGATGGCCCACAAATGTTTTCTGGCTACTCCTCCCAAATCACTCCCCTCTGGGTTAATATATCCAAATGACTAATCTGCTGCATCTATCCAGGCTCAGCTTCTCTCATTTTCTGTGTACTGACTCTGCTTTTCTTCGTATCTGTTCTGTAGTAATTTAACATCAGTGATGTCAAACTGAGTGGAAACCGAAAGGGTAAGGCTCATTAGGCTTGAGTAATGACAAACGAGCCAACAGTTTGCTGCCAAAAGAAAAATACATACACACCCCAAAAATGCGATGTGAAAAAGACCCGCTGCAGAGATGGACAGCTTTCAGTAAATGGCTATCATTCTTTCACCAGAGAAGGGAAAAAAAGAGGAAAAAGAAAGAGGAAAACAAAGGCCAGGATAAACAACAACATGATTCCTTACCTAGGACAGAAAGGGAAGTAGATCCTTTCTAATCAAAATGACACAGTAAAAAGAAAAAGTTAAAGTGGGCACTTAAATCAGGATGTGCATGATGTGCAGATGATTTCAGAAAAAAACGTTTTTTCCCTTCCTCATTTTCAAGCCCGGCCCAGTACAGCTGCTATCCAACATAAAACCATTTTGAGCTGGGCAGGATGGTATTCTGGCGACATTTCCCTGTAAGCATCTCTGTATTTTTTTTTTTCAAACAAAGTTCCCCTGAGTAATGCTTGGAAGCAGGGTAGAATGACACACATCTGATGCAGCTGCATTAACTTCAGTCTTAATTGTGCAGTACAGAGAATTTTTCCACAGAAGACACGCTGAGTGCTGCAAGAGTTGTGTGAACTAACTGAGCGAAGGCACACAAAAACAGACAGAGGTCTCAAGTCAGTTCTGCTGCCTTAATCTGTGATTGGACAAGCAGGTGGAGATCCAGTTCACCTTTATTTGAAAGGTGACACTATAAGGATCACTGGGTCTTCACTAAGATTGCAGAGGCAAAAATGTTCCTGTCTTGTATTTGGCCCAGACAAGATCAGCTTTACTGGACTTATGAAAATTATAAAGCAATTAGAGAAATAGCCAGAAGTGCTTGTGTAATGGAGCAGGCTTTCCTAGAACGTAGCAGAAATTCTGGGTGCTACTGCAACAGTGCGATATGAGTTGTTGTTTTTTTAAGGACTGTCATGTGCTCTCATCCATCCATCTCCAAATGCTGGAGCGTGTTGTCTTTGAAATAAATGGCCTCGGTGTTGCTACTGGCACATATAACTCAGGAAATGCCTGAAGGGGAGAGGTGGAAAATAAGGACAGGGAGAGAAAAAAGAGAGGGAGAAAAGACAAGCGGAGAGACATTGTCTCTCTTTCCCCAGTGTGCTTGTTTTGACAGGATCCTCCCTGTATCAGAGGACAGTTTCCTTGCCTTTCACTTCTTGGCTCAGGCAGTGGGATCTCCCTCCATAAGTACAGACCCCTTTATCCACCCACTCTAGAAATCTGGCCCCACTCCCATTCAGAGGTACAGAGAGGGGGGGACACAAACCTTTCTTTCCTTTCTGAGGAATTCACCATGGGCATTCAGCTCATGTCCTTTCTCTGTGAAGCTCTGGGCCAGTTCAGCAAAACTATTCAACAGGGTGGGCAACCCACAGTTCCAACACTGCCCCGCCTCCCAGGGAGCAGGGTGTTGGTCAACAACGGGATACAAAAGGGGGCGGAGACCAGAGTGAAGCAGGCTGTTTTCGACCGTGCCAGCAGATCTCTAGTGGTGAGGAATGTGAAATGTTTCCCAAGGAAATTCTTCCTCCTCCAGGAAGTCGGGGGAAGGAAACCGAGAGAGGCTTGACACATTTCAGGTGGTGGGAGTGACCATGAAACAGAGGGGAGTGAAGGAGGTGGTTGGTCTACTATTAGGAAGTTTCTTCAGACAGGGCACGAGCAGGGAGGTGAGATGCGTAGTAAATAAGTCAGCACTGGCTTTCTTCCAGGATACCAGAAAATATAAAGCAACTACAGTAACGCTGAAAGAACATTTCCAAATTTTTAAAAATAAGTGGTAACAATGGCTTTAAAATAAGACATCCCAACAATATAAATACATTTTGAAGAGATTTCTTTCGCCGCATCTGCTTTGAGAACAAATTACCAAAAAACATAAAAAAGTGATCACGTTTCTCTGTTAGTTTCTCACTAGTACCCCTTACACCCAGTATTTTCGCTCTGTGGTCCTGAGCATGGTTCAAGTGAAGACCATTCGAAAGTTGATTAGGCTCCATGCTCCAGGGTAGCCACAGCCAGCTGAGATCTAACGGCACGTCCTTTCACACCACCAGTCTAACCGTGTTGCAAACAGGTTTTTGCTGCAGTGTGAAAGTTGCTCAGGCTGGAAACGAGACTTGTCATCACTTCCAGTGAAATGCTTCCACCCTGACCTACACTGGGGCATGTTCACTCATACATGGCATTGAGTATCTTTTCAGGTTCCAGTCCCTGAAGTCAAATATTCTGGGTATATCCCAGGGTTGACCTGGTGTGTTCATATAATGTGAAATTTAAACAATATGGCATACTGGATGTTTGGTAAATACACCACATCCAGGACAGTCGAGTGTGTGTTCCATTAAATCAAAGCTGGTACCAGCAGAATTTGAAACTCGACGCCTTTAGCGACCCTTGAGTTCCTTTGTGGTGGTATTTAAAACCACTGCCATAGACTTGCCACTTCTTCCCCTTTCTGCAGACTGCAGAGAGAACACACAACATACAAGAGAACAGAACAATGACACTGGAATAAACTTGTAAGGAGGCAAGTTATTTTTCCTTATGGCAAAAAAAAAAATCTGTTCACTCAGGAGCCAAAGTCAGTAAGTCTGAGTCATCCACACAGTGCTCTCTCTGCTCATGAGCGATGCTCGCTCCTCCTGTGTTGGTCGTACAGCTTTGCAGTTGCAGTAGCTGATTTATGTCTGATTAAAAAAATGCTAGCAAATATTTTAGTTTCAACTACAGTGAACTCGCAAAGCTGCGAACAATTGTGGAATTTATCAAATTTGTTCAATGCTAACGAAACAAGCTGTCCCTTCTCGTATTGGGTTTTGCTAGCAAATATTTTAGTTACAGCTAGACTGAGCAGACAATGGCAATGGTAACAAAACAATCTGGCCAACAGGGTATGATGAAAATACTGAAAGAAAACAAACGTAACTGACCATATTTATACTACATATATCGTATATATGATAAAGAGCTGATACATTTTTCTTGACAATACATTGGTGCATAATGCAGTTATCCTGATTATTTCAGCAGTGTATTTGGCAAAGGGCCATGACACTGAAACACTGGAGAATTGAAGTTATTTTTGAACCAAGACAGCAACAGAGAAAGCAAAATGCTACAGGGTCCCGAAGAATGATCAGTGCCTTGACCTCGACCATACCCCCACAACACTGTAACAGAGAGTTTGTTTCTATAATTAGTGCCAGTCTGATTACACAAACTCCAGTAAGTTTGCAGCAACAGGCCAACCCCTACCGTCATCGTTTCTGTTCCTGTAAGCGTTGCATCAAATGTCAATACTGTTTGTTGAAGCTGAAGCGGGGTTTTAAAGATGACACGGGCTGACACGGGGCGCTGTGTCACATTCCTGGAGGTCCCCGGGGATGGCTGCTGGGGCCTTGTTTATGATTCCACAGGGAACTCAGGGATTAAGCGGACACTGTCTGTGTGCAGCATCAGATTACTGCCTCATCTTCTTTTCCTGTTATGAAATCAGATTACTGCAGCTCCCCTGCTAAGAGAAACAATGTCCAAGCCTTAGGGTGGAGGGGCGTCTGGGAGGTTAAAGGGTAAAGAACCTCATATTATCTCTATTTGTGTCCTGGTTTAATGGTTCCATCTTGAGTTTAAATTCAACATATTGTGAATGAAACACTAAAACAGTGAGACTTAAGTAAGGCAAATCTCAGGAGAATATAATACCAGGCTGCGGCATGTTTTTTTCATTGCGGTGGCATAAGGGATATGTTGACTAATGCAGAATTGAGGCTTACGGATTCATCTCCACTGACCTGGAACAATACAGACACAATATTCTCTCAATACGGAGCTGAGTTTGTTTTTGTTTGTTTCCTTTATTTGCTGACATAAGTGGCACGCATCCATTCGATTTCCACTGTGAGAAATCGGGCAAAGCAGCAAACCTCGGCCCCGAGCCCACGGAACACACTCAATTACTACTGAGATAAGACCTTGCCCGTCACAAGGGAATAAGGTCGTCTTGGGACGCACATGAATCAAATGGGCAGAGGTGCCTCACTCATTCAACATAAATGTCAGAGGGAAATGTTTCATTGCAGCTAGTAGGCACAACTTTAATATATATTCACCTCCCTAGATCCCCAGTGAAGCTTGCAAGATTGAAAATGTGTTAACGGGAGTAAAAACATGATGTAAATAAATATTTCCTGGTCTTGAAGAACACCTTTGAATACCTCAACATTAAAATCCTGGTGATCTAAACATGACAGGGGAGTGTTCATTTTGACAACTTCCCTTCCATTTTGGAAACAATCAAGACAAGAAAGCCTGGATGGCAAACATAACCAAACTGCTTGCTAATGCCCACCTTGCTAGTGATGAGGGTAAAATGACACAAAATGACCCTGAGTTGTAAAAGATCTCTGGTAAGAAGCCAACCTTCTCATGCTGCTACACATTCTACATCCTTAGCAGATAAACATAGCACAGTCTCAACCCCTGCATTAGTGTCATACCTCCAAATACCGCATCGCTCCCTCAACAAATGCCGGCCCTGCCATAGACACACACACACACACACACACACACACACACACACACACTTCTGGTTCCTGAGTGGTACTGCTAACCCAGCAGCAACACTACAGTCTCTTTTGAGCATTCTTCTGGCACTGCAAAGATATTAAATGTCATTATTTTTCAGTCTACTGACATCAGAGAGACAAATATGTCAAAGTCAAAATAGCTAACATCACAGGCTAATTAAAGTTTGGTTATAAATTTGGTTAACCCCAATCTAATTGCACCCTTGGGGCATGTCATTCCCACTTGATTTCATGTCTCTGTGTCTGTCATGGGAAGGAAAAACACCTTGGGAAAAGGTGTTTTACAATACCTGAAAGAATGTGCAGTGTAGCTGAGGTTGTCCAGAAATCAAGGCACTCTTGTATTTGGGCAGGATGAAAAAAATGTCCATGTAAGAGTCTTATATCAAAGTGAAATTTAGTCAAAACAAGTGTAGCAAAAATCAAAATAGCCAGCAAAGTGTTTCAACCATCTGGCTCTTGGCCAGGGTGTGAAGAAGCATGGATTTAACGAAACAGACTTTTCTTCATCCTCCTTAAACGCAAGAGTGCCTCGTTTCTAGGAAAGCTCAGCCTGACCAAATGCTCTTTCAGGTACTGTAGCTCTTTCTCTTTTTTAACATTTTAGCTATCCCATCAGTGAGCACCCTGTTTACAATGCAGCTTACAAACCTCAACAACACACACAGCATACCAGATTCTTATCTTTAATTAAATTAAAAAACTTTGTCTGAAATGTTCCTTGTAAGCAGTATTGAAGTATATTTCATGAAAGTCAGCTTGTGCATTTTATCCCTTGTTTGTCTTATTCAGCAATATTTAGCACTGATCAGCTATTTGTCTCAGGGAACGGGGGCCGGGGCATGACAGCCAAAGGCACGGTAGGCTGGCTCTGCCCCTCTGAACTGGGGTCTCACGTTACTTTGGAGGAAAGTAACACAAGGAATAGGGCTACTCCACAAAACACCTGAAAAAGGCAACAGAACACATTCAGCTTATAAAATGTAAGCTGAAAGGCCAAGTTTGCCACAAGGGTTTAGAGCCTCTGGCAGAGGACCTCAACTCTGCCAGGGTCTCCAGGGAGGTTTCACAGTGATGGGATGAAAACAAAGTCAAAGTCAAAGTCCAACAGACAGAATCTGCGGTGCTAAGGATGAAGCTCACACGACATAACAGGTACGAGCCACCACTCAGTCAGCTAATGCACACAGCAACAAAAACACATTTACTCACTGAAGCATGTAGCTGGTGCACGTGTTTGGACATTACAAGCAACCAGTGGGAAGGAATGCAAATGTCAAAACCTCATTGCTCAGGTTAAGAAGGAAAATGCAAGGAGAAAAGGTACAAAATTTGCTTGTTTTTTAAGGAGTCTCCTCATGGCACCGTGCCATAGGTGTGTCAACAGAAAAGCTGTCATGAACCACAACCCCACACTGAGAGGGTCTATGAGAGCTGACAACATATTTTCCAATGTGGATAAAATATTTTCCCCTAAGTATGGCTTTCAATAGGGCTGCAAGATATATATAATATAAAACCACTTTGGAACATCATTTTTTTAAAATACACAGCCCTGTGATGACTAAAGGACAAGATGTGGGTGTGCTTTTTTTGAAGGAGTGCCATAATAACAAGCAATGAATTGGTGGTAGTCCTGTGCCCTAATTTGAAATCGTGGCACTCAGCTGGACACCCACATATGTTAAGGGATAGTTGAGGAGCAAACAGCTGCACACAAAGAGAGGCCCAGCCCCTGAAAGAATGCCAAGGCACAATCCCCAAAACAGGCCTTGGGTTGGGCTCCACGCAAGCTCTCTGAACAGTCTAGTGGTCTGCAAACACCGTGGGTCTGGCCCACTGTGGCCCAGAAATAGGCCTGCCAAATTACTTTGTAAGATACTATGGGGGTTGTAATTCCAAACCACCATGTCCAACAGAAACCACAGCAAGAGCATTTAACGTTCAGGATAAATAAACTTTCATGTCATGCATCATCTCAGGAAATTTTCATTCCATTACATATCAAATGGACAAATTATCTAGGACATTACAAAGATTCATGCCACTCAGCTGCTGCAGTGTTATACTCAACAGTGAGCAGTAAACGTTTAATCTATGCCTCTGCCCATTAATAATCCATAATCATGCTCACCCTTATTCATCTTTAATACTGCACCTTGTATGTCATCCACCATGGAGAGAGTAGATAGGGTGCAGGAAGAGACAGAAATGGCAAATCAATAGGCAGTACTGAGCCTCATGTTGGTATAACCTATAAATGCAACTGACACAATCTTCTTGTGGTTTTAAAGGAAAAACAGGAACAAATGTTGCAAAAAGCCAACTGTCTTTTCAAGAGAAAACAGAAAAAATAATGGAGTCATCTTTTCAGAAACAGGGACTACAATAAATACAGGCTAATGGATTGTCAAATTAAAGGGGGGTGCTGTCACTTCAAAATCTTCTATTCATTCCCATTCAAGGTTAGCTTCAAATCAACTGAGCCGTGACAGATTCATTGTCCAAAAGGAATAATTTTCAAAGAGATATGAGAGATTACCATGACTGTAAATTCTCCATGTTTTCATCGTGCTACGATTTCATTCACACTTGCATACTCAGGCAGACACTAAGCAGTAAGCAAGCACACATATGCACAGTGAGTGTGGAGGAAGCCCTCCCTTAGCAAGCCCACTGCTCTCCCAGTGAGTGGAACAGATCTAGGTCAAAGCTGATTAATGTGCCCACAGTTCCCAAGAGGTTCCTGGTCAGGTGGCAGCAATGCCTGCTCTCTGACAGTGAATACTGATACAGAAGAAAACTGTAACAATCAACACTAAATGGTACCATCAGTATAACAAAACTGTTTATTCTTTCCTTATGTTAGCTGATATAGTAACACTATTATGTGTTATGTTTAAAGAAGGCTTGTGGTTAAATGTAACCTACAGTTACTACAGTAACTAAAGATCAACATAAAACAACTCACACACTGGAGGGATAAAAATCCTGACAAAATATGGATGTAAAATGACCAGCTGTTGAACTGCCCAGTTGTTCAAATGGCTCAAGACAAACAAGCGGTGTTTCAGGGAGAAACGGATGACTGCTACTTAACATGTATGAGACAGACAGCATCCATGTCACTGTATTTATAGATGTATTGCCACTGGATGGCATGCATTCCGTAAATCAATTCAAGCACAGGCCTGCATGAAAATAGGAAACTGTGATATCTCATTATCGCAGGCACAAAGCCGAAGATGAGCAGCAACCAACACATTCTGACTGAGACAGTAACTGAACTTTAGTTAGCCGTTAATCATACCGATGGACGGATTAAGATGAAATAGATTCAGAGTGCAACAGAAGAAAAACTGACCTGCATACATCTTTATTACTGTGTAAATTAAACCCCAAAAATGATAATTAGCCAGCTGCGGACGGTAATTGTGGAAAACAGGGATAGCTAGTATTGATAGTAAAAGATTTTAGCAACATGCATAAGAGAAACTCTCTCAGCAGTGCTATTCGGTAGCTTTAGCATTAGCTGCCTAGCTAGTTAGCGTGCTAGTTAGCCAACCTAACTGTTAGGAATGTGTGGCAGCTCGTTTCTCTTGACTAACGTTATCCTTTATGAAAGCGTTATTTGAGTAACGTTAGCAGATTGTGTATCAAACCAGACGGATTTAACACTGAGCTATGCCACTAACACGACAAACGTTACCTCGGAACGCAGCTCGGAGATGATCGGTCTATCTCCCAGGTTGCAAAGAGGTTCATGGGCACAGGCATGGTGCCGGAGCCCGAGCCCAGGACCACAGACCCGGCTACCGCTCCTGTTGGGAGGCTTATCGGCGCTGGTCCACCGCCGCCACCGCTGCTCGGGTTCAGGAAAGCGGCCCGGACGCCTCCTCTCTCTACAGCCGCCGCCATCATCACCTCCACTGCCTGGGGAGCAGCTCTTGCTAACTGACGGACTAACGTGGGAGCTTCTGAACTCTCTGCTGTCTGCTCCAGTTCCTACAGACTCTCCAGCTCCTGTGGACGGACTGGAGATGCTGATGGGCGGGGCTTGTCATTACTGATAGGGGGCAGCACGTCCCTGTTTCCAAGGGGGTGGGACATCTGTACGATAGTGTTTGCATGGGATACAAGCCCGGACTTGAAAACATTATGCAATTTGTTTCTCTTTACCATTACGAAAAATACGTGTATACATACTGTGACAAATAAGATATGATATATCTAACATAAGAAAAGTCTTTAGGAGAAATAGGAATGGGAATATTACAGAAAGTGGATAAAATACCATCAAGTATGATAAGGTTTATGTTACAGACACACTGTATCTACAAGTCCCTATAGATACATGAAAGGAATATATTATTATGGAATGTAATACCATAGGAAATGCAAAATAGTATAAATTAATCAAATTAAAGGTCGCTATACTCACTATTATAAATTAAAAGGTTAACTGTGGAGTAACTGTGACCTTCAGAGGGTGATCATCATAAGAACAACAAACCAATAAAAACAAAAATAAATTATGCCTATGTAATTAATTCTATATCCTCTTTAATTTAAATCAGTTTGATAATACTAAAATTATCCAAAAAAAAAAAAAATCTGTCAGCTGAAAAGGTGGGCAAACTTAGGTGGTTTAGGCGGGCTAAAATCAACTTGGAACATTTGTTGTCTGCTTCATCAATTTTCTTCCATCTTTTCTGTCTATTACCACTGTGAACTGTCCAATGAGGCAGAAATTCCATTTTTAAAAAGACCTACCCAGAACTGCTAGGGTGGTCCGGGGACATGGGAGGAAATGTTTGAAAATCTGCTTTAAAACACTTACTTGTGATGAGTTTTGTAACATGGCTTATATAAATATGCTTTCCAGGAAGGAAACGCAATATCCTTGTATTACTCTCACCAAGATTAATATGTAATCCTATCTAAAAATTGCAGGTATAAAATGAAATTCAAATACCCTACCAAAGTAGTTTCTTCTGTTTAGCAAGATATAGTTTCCATTTCCACTTTCAAAAATGAACAAAAATATGAAGAAAATTCAAACTGAGTGAGGACAGCAACTCCCACAGGCAGACTGCTACTGAGAATTTTCTTCATATTATTATTTTTTTCAATAAACGTCATTGTCCCAAGGGACAAAAAAAACATGTTGTACCAGCACAGTACCAGAAAAGGAAAAAAATGTTTCAATGCAAAATAAGCATTTCATCTGTATTAATATTTATAGACTATGTCACTATTACATAATGTGTCATCACTCAGTATTTTCTACATTTGTGAAATAGATTCGTGAAATAGATTTAGGCCTAGGTTTCAAATTTTGTTTACAGGCTAGCCTTATTTCCTCTCAATGCAGTTTGGTTTCTCTCATAGTTTTAGTGGTTATGTTCATCCTAGGGAACCACATATATTGTATGTACACACATTGGATTAGAGAAGGAAACAAGTGCACTATGATTTAATGGAGAAGATGAAACCATGTAGCTTTAAATACTCCCTGCTGACAAATGTAAAATCTTGAAAAAGGGGTAAGGCACGAGTGCCAGGTTTACAAAGCCCAAACACAGAGGAAATACTGTGGTATAAACACCCTTCAGGCTGATTATCTCAGCACCAAGGACTCCTTTTCGCTTATGGCTTCTTAGGTGATCAGTATCAGCAATGCTCATTTGGAATCTCTCTCTAGGACAAAAGGGCAAGGACAGCAAACCTGATATCTATCATTTGTGTCACTACTAATATGCATAAGTTGTAAATCGTATTAAAAAATACAGAAGACCTATCATGTAAAACATCTGTCTGACGCTTACCAATGAAGTTCCAAGCGGTTAGCACCTACTAAAATCTTGCTTTGGCAATAACTCCATGTTACTCATATTTGTCATCAGTTAGTCATCACATCATGAAAGTTTGTACTTGGTACAGGTTTTCATTCATTGTTTCTGTAATGTGGGTGTTGTGAGGTGCTTTGAGACTGTGACTGTGACTACAAGCTAAAATAAATATAACTTGATTGACATGTAGGAGTGTATAGGGCGTGTGAGGGCAAGTTTATACTGACCGATAGGAGATTTCAAAATATACATGTCTGAATCTGGAGAACAAAATGTCATGAAGTTTGATATTAAGGACTCAAGCATTAGCAACTAAATAAAACGTGATTCTAATTGTTGTGTAAAGGTGTGACCTGTAATATAATGTATCATCTCAGTGTGTCAGGGACCAGTCCAGGCTTTGCTTTGTCCCCATAAAATGTCTCCATAAAGGACATCTTATGCCTCAGCCAACTGGAAGGATGTAAAAAACCCTTCCCTACCTCTAAGCACTAACTGAACTAGGACATTTAAGATGTAGGGTATTTGAATATGTGTGGTCAAGTATTTGTCCAACATGTTTGTTACATATTTCATACTTTGGAAATAGATACAGAATTTCTATTGTTTACCCATTACTTTGCCAAATGTTAACTGAACCAGATCTATGTATCAGCTTAGATTGGGTTTACATAATCAAATGAAACTTGGCACATACTGTTTCTTAGAGCCTCTTTGTTTAATGATCATCAGATATTATAGAAATCCATCAAAAAATGACAAATAGTGATGCTTTAAGTGTTCTGCCACTCACATTTATTTAGCTAGATGTAGGTCTAATTATGCAATATGGTAAAATCCTGCCACCTCCTCCTGTCCTGGGCTCTTAAATTTTGATTGCTTTTTAAATATACTCATAGTCTCATCTAAAAGCGACACACTGATATTTGGAAAATAAACACTTTAATTGAGTCACCATTGTCTGCCAAGAAGATTGCTGGCAGTTTCACTGTGTGCTCAGTATTTAGATCCATCATGTCCTCAGACTTTCAACAGAGGACTAAACAATTGCTATGCACCACAGCCAGCAAAATAAATGGCCTGCTGGGCACAGAGGTGAAGCAGTTGATCAAAAAGCCTTACTTGATGAAAAGTTACATATTCCATTAAGCTCTGCTTCACCTCTGTTTGTCACAATCCCATGGGATAGATATATTTGTCAACCTGCTGTGAGTGTCAAAACCTAATCTTTTATCATTGCTATTCAACCCAGTACACCCAAAAGTATTGAACCTTTGAGACTTTTTTACCATAAATCATTCATTGAAGATAATACAAGATGATAAAAGGTAAAAACAACAATGTCAACTAATGCAGCCCTGTCGATCATAATGCAACCCCCTGAACCAGATTCTGTGGGTTTTTATATCCATATTTATGATCAGATAAACTCAAACAACATTTACCCTATTTTGTATGAATGGATCTGTCCTTAATACAATAGTCATTGCCCTTGTTTAATTAACTGAGAAGCCTGTACATGAAAACCCCTCCGGGGCCAGAATCAAATTCAAGCACCCTGTAAAATTTCACGGGTAGCCAAGATTTCAACATGACTGGACCGCCAGTACAGGTTGGTCACCTTCTGAGAGCTAATCATGCCCTGAGCTTTAGGCTTAACCTGTGAATAATTTATAAATGCCTGGACCATCATGAGGGATACACTGATTTATGAAAGGAGATGTGGAGTGCGCTGCCACCTGGTGTTTGAAACCCAGCACTGGAGAAAGAATGTGGGACATTAGACATTCAACCTTGTGCCTTGTGAGTCTTCCAATAGGTGGCAGACTTTCTCTATTATTAAATGGTGAGATATTGTAAGCATAGTTTCCTCCCCCATCCCTTTACTCCCCTCCATCCCCCTTTCTCTGTGAACCTCCCATTCCTTCAAGTATGAGTAGGTGGGTGCATGTAATATGACACCTTGACACCACTGATGTCTCCACGCCGTGCAACACTCTGACACTTCATAAGTCAGACTCCCACCTTCATTGGATTCTGTGCAAGAGAACAAAATTAGGAGGCATCACTTTTGTCATGCCACACCTGTTCAATCGCAGGCATCTTCCCACAAAATCAAAGGGACTGCTCACATCCCAATATCAAGAGGATGATGCGCTGAAATCAAATCATGGAGGGTCTGCAGAGGAGTCAGAACACGAGGCTGCCCATGCTGAGGTTTTGGATATGTTGAGGCGTTTCGGGCTATTTCCTGTCTTTCCGATGGGCTTGGTGCCAGACGACGAGACCTTGACAAAGGCAGCGGAGAGAAAATTGCATTGGGTCTGTAGTTTGCACTCACTGGTGTAAATATAATTAACAAACCTAATCATCTGCATCATCTGTTCGGTTACATCATGTTATTCTTTCAAATATGTGTTTGTTTGAACGCCACAGAGCCTTTATAATACAATGGTGATGAAAGGCAAACATTGTTTCCGAGCAGATCCTTATTTTCAGGCACCAGTTTTCATTTTGGACCGGTGGCATTGTTTGGGCACCGGCGCCCCGGCACCCACCTGAGAGATTTGAGTAGGCAAGCTTTCGATTAATGCCCCAAAACAGCACTTTTTTTTTTTTGGATCACTGCACAAGGTTTTCAAATTGCTCTCGCACATGTTCTCATTTAAATGTAGAACTTCAAGGGCATTGGGTTTTTGTAATGTTTGCTAAAACTTGGCAAAGTGAAGGAGGTAAGGGTCTGCCTTGTGCCGCTTTCATTTTTAAGTGGCAGTGGATATCACTGCTGTGTTTCCACTGGCAGCCTTGGATGGATGAATACTGTGGAAATGGGTTCTTTCTGCAGGTTCTCCCATGTGGTTTGGCCATACAGCAGCACTAATTAATCAAATCTGATAATATGGTCATCTTTTTGGCATTCTTACAGAAGCTCTTACAGGTTTAAAGAATATAAACTATTAATCTTATTTTATATGGTTAGATGTACGCAGTATATGCAGCAGAATTTGCACCATATTGACACATTAATGAGAAGTGGCTTGGGCCACTTGAGAGGCACAACAGAAATTATGCAGAGCCATATGCTGACTCCCGAGGAGCCGAGCTTAGCGACGTTGTACTGCAGAAGAGTGTGAATACTTTGCGTGGGAGTCGTATGATACCTGCAGCACAAACGAGAGAAAGTCTATGTTTATCTGAGTTGGTGCCTCTGGAGGCAGAGTCAACATCTGCCTTGGTACTCACTTTATATTCTGTGATGACAAAGACGTTAAACTGACAAAGATTAGAAAGAGACACTGGGAAACATTTTTATCATTCTGGCTCATTTTTTAGCAGTGTTTCCAGACTGACAGACGGTTTCGGCTATTTATGATAATTTCAACATAACATTCAACATGAACTCCCATTCCCCTGTAGCTTTCACTGAGGCTTTTGTCTCTGCTAGCCCATATTAAAAAGAGGGGTGTTCAAGAAGAGATATAGACCAAATACCGGTCTCATCCGCAGTGTAATGAAGCTGCGGGTTAACGTTATGGACTATCAAGGCCAACCCATTTAACACCAGTTTAAAAGAGGTCTCATTCATCAGGGAAACTGTGCACAGTGTTACTGTTATGTTTCTCATTTCACACACATATTACACTGGGCTCCAATCTCTGCCCAGAGTGATTGGCCTCTGGTGAGCAGTCAGACACAATTTAAAGGTCCTGTCTATTTGTAATCTCCTGAAAAGATTGCCACATGCCCAGATACAGTAGTAGCAGATCAATCCAAGACACATCCATTTCTCCTTTCATAAGACCTCTGCACCTTTCTCACTACTGGTCACACCTCAAAACACTTAGGGCTGCAGATAAGCTACTGATCTAATTAAGGTTTTGCGAGCCCAGCAAATTAAAGATATTACGTCTTGTGGATCACATCCTTCCTTACTGCACAATCGATGTACAATTTCCTGCATTTTTGATGAATCTGAGGTATTTACATTATTTCTGTGTGGTTTGGTTCATGATATTCAGTGATTAAACATTGACAACCTAGATTAGATGAAGATACTGTAAATGAAATCCCGTGTCAGAAGTGTCAGCTGAATCTGCAGATATAATCACATGCGAGCAAACATGAGGAGGAGATCCTTAGGGCTGCGATGTCTGCGGTCTGATCAGCAGTAATGCAACAAGACAAAGGTGAACCTGAAGTTTAGGTCAAAAAGTGAATTCAAAACAGAACACAATTTCACCGCCTACTAGTCAAATAATGTGCAAAGCTTCTTATGACAGACAAGAGGGAGTCTTCAACATGAGGCCTTGGCTATGATACAAAGAACAGAAGAATAGAGGTCGGTAAGCTTTTGTAGGAAAGTACATCAATATGTCTTTATACTTGAATGACACAGACATTTTCTTTCAATCTTGCCGGCATGGCTTTTGTCTGCTTGTTTATGGAAACTCTTTTATGCAGCGCACATTAACATTTGTACCGAATGAAATCATCTCTCTATTTTCTTCCCCAGACATCTGGAGATTTGCACTAATAGCAGTATGCTGCACTAATAGCACAGTATACCGAGGAAGCTGAGACAGCGGAGAGAGTCGAAGGGGAGAAAGAGAAAGACAGACGCTAGAGGAGACAGAAAAAGTGATGAAGTGAGTTAAGGGTGAAATCCTGTTAGAACATGTGTGCAAATCATATCATGCAATGCACGCCCCATCATGTGCCAGCGTCAGCCTCATCTTCATCTTGCAGTACATAAAATCTGCATAAAGCAAAATCATAATTCCCATCCACTGTCTCTCGTTGGTGCCAGTGCAGCTCCATTGATCTCTGAAGAATGTAGCGCCAGATTCCCCTGACGCTCATTGTGTACCGATCTGGACAATGTATTCTAGAAAGACAAGAGCCGCAGAGCTATGAAAACCATTAGCATCAAAGTCAGCCATGGACAAGAAAGGCAAGCATGCAAAACAAAAAGGCCTACAGGAGTCCTGAGGACCCGTCTCCTGTGACGGGTGACCAGGTCTCAGAGCACAATGACAGCGTGGGTGGGTCGTAACAAACCGGGCAGTGATACAAAAGACAACTCTGGACAAGAGCCAGCGCTGGGAGAGGATTTCGGCTGCCATTAAAAATCCCATTTCAGTATAAGCAGGAAATGCACCTGCCAGGTTGGCCCCCTCCTCCCCTCCCCACCCCCGAGATGTTCAGATGGGAACCATTGTTGAAAGGAATCGTTTTGCATTTAGATTTCCCAGAGTAAAAAGAAGAGCAAGGGGGGGCACAGTCCCTGCTTGCTGACATGTTTCTCAAAGAGAAAGCTCCGTAATGAGTCCTCTTTAGCTTAGGTGATTATTTCCTGCCGTGGAGTTGTAACCGGCTTGCTAGTACATGTTTTCTCTGCAATTAACCCAGATATCCAATATGGCAGCCCTGGGGTATGTTTGATTGCTCTTCCCCCTTCCTTTGAACTCAACTGCAATCAGCCAGTCCAAACTTCAGCTGGCTCTCCCCATAAAATTGAAAAGGTATCTGTCTATCACAGCTTTCCCCCAAGTCAACTAATAAGAAACAAATCTTCTTTCCTGAAATGCCGTCTTTGAACTATGAGGGCATTGCAGGCCTTGTCCGCTATCTCCGGCTTCCTCTGTTGGACATGCAAATCACAGTGAATGCAAGTTGATGCGGAGGATTTATCCCCCTCTTTGTCTGATGTGCGTACAGTGGCAGATACTTTCATCCTTTCCCAATATAAGAATGAGTACCAAGCCTATCCAACAATTAGCTGCAGCACAAAACATGAGCTCTCAAAGCAGATCCAACATCTTTTGAATCCTCTGCACATCTGTCCAATTAAAACATCGTAATAAAGCTCATAATCAAAATTCAACTAATCAGTTAAGCTCAAAAAGTGTTATAGTGGCACAGCTAACACTGTGAAGCGGATATCTTCTTTATAGCCGGTAGCATGACTTGGCATTTCCATTTGGCCTGACATCATTCAGTGTTTTCTGGCTGTAGAGAAATGTGCAGATGCTAGACAGTTCACTTCGCTTCCAATTTTTCAGACTTCTCCAAGTTTTTTGCCTGTCGTCAGTTGTACTAAGATTCTACATTACCATCGGAATCCTGCTATAATATATTTTAATCAGTGCATTTTGTTCTCTTTCCAAAATACAACTCAATAACTCAAAATTTGTTAATTAGATACAATTATTTTTTACACACACTTTGTTTGTTTAATTTTAATGTATTTCTGCCCATCCATGATTGGAAAAATATAGTTCAGTTTGGACAGTTTAGTGTCTGTAATAATCAGATGAATTTAATTCAGAGAAAATTGTTAATATTGATGATAATGATCATAAAGATGATGATAATAGTAGTCCATTTATGAGTACTACTATTATTACTACTATTACAATTCCTACGACTACTCCTTAGTAGTAGCAAAACCATCTCTACTATGACTACTACTATCACTACTACTACTACTACTACTACTACTAATAATAATAATAATAATAATAGTAATAACAACATTGTATTAGTACTGCCACTACTACTCCGAACAATATGTATTCAGCAAGGACGAGGGAGCGGAAAAAAAAAACACTGTACTGTTGAGTCACTGCCAACCTGTGCACAACACAAATAGCCTGTGCCTGGACCATGAAGTTTTAAACATATTTGCTTTGATGTCTGAATAGGAGAGCTTGCTCCAAGCCCTCCAGCTCCTCTGTTCATACTTACTGAGCTGTGGGATGGATGGATGGGGTACTTCAAGGAAATAGGGTACTTGTGATAAAGGCTGACAGGATCCTGCTGTTTCTCTGATACCACCCATACCACAGGTATGATTTATTTTTCATGTTTATCTAGGCTGCCAGTTATGAAGTCAAAGTGCTACTGTTTTCTGAGAGCCACTAGAGGAGCCTGGGACTTGTTGCCAGATAAGGTGGAGGGCTGCTTGTCCTTGGCCAGAGGTGCCCTTCGACAGGCACTGAGCTGTGACAGGAGGCACGGAGCACATCCTGAATGTCAAAATGGCAGACGGCCCCTGTTCAGCTGACCTCACCTTTGTCCATAACTTGTCACAGACGTCCCTCACTGCCTTGTCCGTGGGCACTTCAGGGTAGCATGGGACACTGACGTATCTGATTTTACTGACAGAGCAGAACAGGAAAAGGCAAGGGATCACTTTGCAAACACAGCCCTGAGGGCCGAAACAGAAAAAAAAAACGAGCTCCGACTTTATCTTGTCGGTGAGCTTGAAATGTCAGGAGCTTCCTTTTCTGACCCCTGTCAAAACTAAACGCTGTCAAAGTGGAGCTGTTCTTTTTTTGTGTGAACTGTATACCTTCAGCATTAGATTCAAAGAAAACAAAAAGACCATACATTCAAATAATATCTCTGTTTCAGTAACTGCTTTATGTAAAGGCTGAAATAATTTGCAAACATTTACTGTGGCTGTCAAAGCAAATAAAACTGTCCAAGCAACAAGGCCACTGTCTTTGCCTGACATTGTACAATGTGCACATTTAATCCAAACGTATTAAGGTGTCCTGGTTGTTAGCCACATGCCATTTCTTTAGAAAATGTCGGATTAACCAGAATGACCCAGCTAAATGGAGCCCCTCTAATGGGAGTCTTATTTGTCCAGGTCTAATTTGTTTTTACAAAAGTGATGACTTTAGCATTAGTTAAAGCTCGTAAGATCTGCACGTTATTTGGTTCATTAAAACCACTCTAATCTTTAAAACCTTAGGCAAATAAATGCAATTGCAGTTCATTTATGTGACATCTAAAGAGATGGGAGGAAGGTGAAGCTCACTGAAGGCATGGCAAGTCATCAGCAGCAGTCAGATCACATTTGTGCAGAAGCTAGACCGACATGTTCTGTATAAATTATTAAAATTTTAACCACATTCAACCCTCAAATAGACACCTAGCATGATTCACAATATCTGTGATTTGATCTGACAGCGTGCTTTGGACACAATGACCATTCAGTCTTTTATCTGAGACTCGGTTTCTATGGGGACGCTCACCCCAGCTGGATAAATAGTAGAATAAAAGTGGTAAAACATATTCAATAGCACATTCTGGTACAGTAGCACTTTACACAGAAGACAGTGACAGAAAAGTGAAAAGTAGAAAGCCAAAGGACAAATCAAAGCTGTTTTTTTTTGTTTTTTTTTTGTCTTGCAGAAAAACACAAGTTAGGTAACTTCTCAGTGGGATTTTTGACCCAGATCCTTGGCAGAATGTTTTACGCTGCAGGCTATGTCAAGTATGTATCTAAAGCATGAATTTAGATTTATAGTTATATTCTGTTAATTAGTCCACATAGATGAGCTGAAATAGCTCAGTATTTCTTCATGAGTATGATGTGGTGAGGCTGTACATGCAAGCGTAAATATCAAGACTCCCACACACTTCACCACATGGTACAATGAAGCTATATGGTTGTTGTCTTTCCATCTGGAGGTTTCATTATATTTCCATCAAGGGCAACAAACTCTTGTTTTGTTTTGTGCCTTCTTGGTGAGCTGTAATAATCAAAACCATAAACCGTGGTAAGAAAACTTTCATGAGTTCACCTTCAAACTGCTTTTTGTTTGCACTTTGTCGTCTGCGATTATTTTAGTGGACTATCTGATAAAATCTGCATAATATTTGCCAGGTTTCCTCTGTGTTTAACTCCAAGGAGCACCTCTGTTTTCCACCCTTCAACCTCTATAAGGGTGCTGGTAAAAACATTTTATTTTCTGCTTCCAAAAATATAACATTTGAAATGGCTTATTTCACTGAAAGGAAAAAAATGTCTAAGTTGTTTTGGCTGTCTGATGATTGAGTTTTTGCTCAAGGCAAAATATTTATGCATACATAAACTTCAGCTACATGAAGAGTGATGGGATGTCTAAAAGAGAGAATTTTTTTTTTTGTGTGTGGCATTTCCACGTCCTTGAGAAAGTACTGAATGGACATCCCTAATTTATTTTTCTGTTGAGGTGTGATTTTGGAGTGACAGAATAATGGCAAAAAAAGAATGATTTATTCCAAAACACATAGAGGAAGCACAGTCTGTTTCACTCTATCAGACCACTGCACAGGAACAATGCAATATGTTTAACAGCTCAGGACATTAGGGTCATTAAATACGATGCTATAATTATAAGGGAAAATTAAAAATCTAAAATATGAGCACAGTCTTGGATCACCTGTAAATTCAGGTCACTGCAGGGCTGCGTGGGGAAACAGCTGCGCGTGCTGCTACAGAATGAGCCTTGTTAATTTTTTGAAGTTTTGGGTACAAGAAGATTAAGAGTTTGTTTATATGTGGCTGTGCGAATGATTACTAGGACGGTAGTCACTGCTGGGGCCGAGGGATTAGAAAAGCATAAGAAACTGAAATGTAAAATGGTCTGTTATCTCATGCCAGGGAGGAGTGCGGGGACCAGATGTTATCTTTATGTGGGTAATGGGTTATCGCATCTCAGGGCACAGATTACAGATTTATTGTCCCCCCACCCCTCCCCCACTCAGATGTTATTGAAGGGGGTTTCATTATCTTGTCTACACACTGTCACCTCAATGACTCAGCGTCTTCTCCTCAGCCCGATGCATAGTCACAAAGCAGCTTAGTTCCCGTCACCTCATTTCCCCTCCTCACACCAATCTCAATAGCTCCTTATCACCATAAACATATCATTGAATTCCAGCAATGACTTTCCGGCTATTAACTTTCATACTGCGGAGCTAAAGCTGATGGGAAGATGGGGGAATTTATATGACCACAGTTTGGGAATTAGAAATGGTTAATGGTTGTTTGGTTTTGGGGACTTACTGTAGAAGGAGACTCTGAATGGCTTGACAGATGCACTTATCAAATTATGCAAAAGATACTGAGTCAGATGTCAAAATATAACAGCACTTGCAACAAAAATTAAAACAGCTTGATTTGGTTTGGTTGACTTGGCAAGTAACTGACAAAATGACCATTTAACCAGTTTTGCACTTTATTCACACACATTGCACTTTATTTACACACACACACACACACACACACACACACACACACACACAAAAAGGAAAACTCTTTCCATGCCTCTTTCCAACCGTTATCACCTTAAATCATCTAATTTACTTACTTATATGGACTTCATGGGGACTATCACCTGACTGTTCTATGTCAGTACTGACTTTGCACATATTGCACGCATAACATGATAATGCAACTTATCACATTATCATACACAAACATAAGTGGGATCACTGCCTTGCCTTTCTACTCATGTTCTCATCCCAAGCATGCAGTTTCCTTTTCCCTTTCCTTTGCATTTTTTGTATCTGCACAATCTTACATACTGTGGACACTATATATATATATATATTATATATATATTGCAGAATCTATAAAACTGCATCAACGCCAGTTGGTGGAGAAAAATCTGTAAACAGCACAGGTGACCTTACATCCTTGTATTTAAAGAAGTTTGGGCAAATTTCTTATTTTTTCCCTGAAGTGAGTATTACACACTCAAGTCAGTGCATGGTTGTCATAATAATGCCGCATTAGGAGCTATTATGCATGTTAATTAAAAACCTTTTCTCAAGGCAATGGATGGAGCTAAAGTTGTCAGAGGCAGACAGAAAGTCACCGTTGCAAAAAAAAAAAAGGAAAACGAAAGAAGAAAAAAATAATTATATATATTAAAAAAATATTGAAAAATACCAAAATTGTGAGGCTTTCAAGTAATCACAGCGGTCCACTTGTATTTGCCATATAATGTTTATTGCGGTGATTACTGTTTAATCAACGCTGTAAATCAGTGGTGTAAAACATTACAAAGCAGCACATGAGAGAGGAGCTGAAGAGGTTTAACAAAGTGATTTAGTGAGCTGAAGTTTTGTTGAGCAGTTTGGAGAAAAACATTTCAAACAGTGAGCAGAGAAAGTGTAGGGCTGGGGAGACCCCTGTGGAGTTGTGGGGTGGGATCTAACGCACAGCATGTCCTTTCCACAAAACCTAACAAATCCAGCACCCTCTATTGATTCTTATATTGCACAAACCCGACAGTGCTCCTACCACCAGAGCCCTCATATCATGTATTATTGAAACACCACCGAAGAAAAACCCTCGATGAAGGGCAGACGCTGACCGATTTAACTACTTTGCGTGTACTTTAAGACAAACATTCAGACTCACACTGAAGAAAAATTTGCATTTCGCCTAGATTCAATCTGATACTGCTATCATTACATTAGTTTCTAAAGAGGCCACAGAGCATGAGTCACACATATTTCAAAAGCGCTTGCATGTCTCCTCGCCAATCAGAAATTCTTTGCTGCTTGCACTTTCACAAACTCTCTTTTACTAAAGTGGGTTTGTGCAATGGTTGTTTCACAAGATGCTGAATTTCACTCTACATTGTCACTGAGACAAGATGCTGAATCATTTAGATGATTGTTAAAAGTGTGCAGAGGTGGGCTAGTGATTCATGAACAGGTGCCAGGCTTGAAGTAAGGTGGATAGAAGTGAGATTAGTTACTCTGCAGGACTTCCTGGAACTGGAAAGACTGATCAAAAGCACCAAAGACTGTTGGCACTTAAAGGAACAGTTTGCACAATATAAAAAAAAAAAAAAGCTACTTTCCCCAATTACTCCTATTGCACATCCAGATAGTTTCTATATGATTTGGCTGCCATGATCTTCCCTGTCTCCTTTTGATTCAGTTCAGTGGGTCTGGATGGGAATTTGTTTGTAGAGCTCAAACCATAAAAAATTTTACATGTGAAATACTCAGCAGCAACACCTCCACATAATCCACAAAGATTTTCATTGGGAACTATTTCGTGCCAAAGAACACAGGCAAGCTGTATCTATTCGCCTCTAATTCATGCTCATTGGGGAACGTTGTGGCCGACTGGAAATCTGCCAGATCACACAGATCTGGATGGAGAGACTGCACTAAGGGTAAGTGGGAAAATATCTTTTTGTGTATTTTGGATGAACTGTTTGTGTTTGGACGAAGTGTTATTTCATTTTAGTGGGAGTTTCTCACTTTTGGCGTTTGTGGCTTGAAATTTGTTTAAAAACTCACATTCACACTTTGAAAATCTGGTCTAAGTGCACAGCTTTGACTCATACAAACAATGTGGCCTCCCACCGCAACACTACATCAATGTGGGCAAAACTGACTACTAAATATAAAAATAATATCTTACAATATGTCCAATAACTGACTCCAGTATATACTTTTCAAAAACTATTTCTCCTGGACACACTGGAGACCCTATTTACTGAAAAATCAAAAAGTTTAATATTGTATTACACAAACAGACCTGCAGCACACTGGCTTGTGAACCACATGTCCTTGTGTGTAGCGTACAAGATACAAATTTCCCAAAGCATCCCCCTCCTTGTCTCTTTGCCAAGCTCAAATCTCGTGGTCGTCATCCTTTTAAAAGGCCAATCATGTATAACAGTGTTTTGTAACAGCCTACATGTTCTTTAGCTCTAATTTCTCTGGAGGATGTTTGTTGTCCACATTCAGTTGGATACACAAATTTGAGAAGCAGCAGCAAAAACTCCATATGCAGCAGGATCAATACAAATGGACTGTTATTAGATGTGATTTTAGGTGGATGGTTGGGGACTTTTTAGCAATTGGATAACTCCCCTTACACCGCACAGTAATCGATCTCAAATCACCACACACCAGATGCACTGAATTTTCCGGCTTTTTTCTCATACTGCTTTAGCCTGCAGTGGAACAAAAACAAAACTTTACCCAGAAAGGTGCCACCCGGGGTGTTGAATCAGCACGTTTCCCAGCAAGGCAGCTGGCAGCGAGGCAGATTTCCATTTTCTCTCCACAAAGAATCCCTGCATACAAGCTACATATTAAGGAATGCAATCACAGACCCAACACACAATAATAGCTTGACTGTCATGAGAACGGATGGCGGTATACTCTTTAAAGAGGATTTCCATTACATGTCGTAGCACCTATTTTGCTCTGGTTGACAAGGTGCAGGGGAGCCAAGGGGTTAGGGAGAGGGGAATGCATTCACCCTGTCACTGAACCCATGAGGTACTGCCGGCTCAAATTGTGGAAAAAAGTGAAACATGGCATGTAATCACCTTGCTAAGGAGGAGTTTTCTCAGCACAATCTATTACAAAGAAAGCCCTCACTATCAATTTCTTTTTTTTTTTTTTCCAACATGGATAACGCAACGACACCGAGGTGAAGAGTCAAGAGGGAGCTTGAGTTTGGCTGAGTGAAATCCATCTCGTACATCACCCCGAGACGTGGTCACTGTTGTAAAAAAAATGATCTGCTATTTTGTTGGCAATCAGGATGATCCTCAAATCAAATGTGCTCCATGTAGAAATTCTTTTCAAAAACCCGTCTTTGATCATGAATACCTTCAACATCATAAAAGAGACCTCGGGGGTTACAGATAAAGTTACTCTGAATTTCACCAGCCATTTTCACCACTCCTACTCTGCATTAGGTCCTTGTTCGCTGTGTTAGTATTAAAATAGTCAGGCTCTTACTGTACTCTTAAATGATGATGGCTGCTGAACATTTCTTGAAATGATCACAGGTAATATGTATGTAGAGTCGAGTAGAGAGTAGAGAGAATTTTACTTATCCTCGAAGGGAAATTCTCTTGATACAGCAATTCACACAGCCTACATGATAAAAAACGGACATAACTTACTAAAAACACAGTGGTGTGTTTGGCTATATATACAAAAAAACTCCTATATTATCCTATATTAAATTAGAATAAGTATAATAAAAATAGAATAGTATAAAAAAAATAAAAATAAATAAAAACAAAAAATGCATGTGAAATTCAAGTATTACAGTATATGTAAACAAATGTCAAAATTACAAAGATATAGGACAAGTGGATGTATCTTTTGGTGTGTTCATGGGCCACATAAATAACTATCAAACCCACCAGAGCGCATGGCGATTGATAGGGTACTAGATATTGTGTGGGATTTTGGATATTGCAATATCATGATAACGCATAAGTGTTGTCTTTTCCTGGTTATAAAGGCTGCATTACCGTAAAGGGATGCAATTTTCTGAACTTATTAGACTGTCTATTTTTTCCTCTCAGTGTAGCACCACAGCTTCTTTACCTGAATACATTATATAAGGCTTGGTGTAAATTTGATGAGATTGAACTGAGCAGCCATGTCCACTGAACAAAAGCAGTGATTATGCTTCAATAATGGTTGCGATGTGTTTGTTTACTTCCGTCTCAGAGAACGAGTGGACCCTTTTTGCACATTTAATACAGAGGCGCAACCCAATAAGGCAAAATTCTTGTTTAATTTTTACAATGATCACAATCAAACACTGCTTGCATGATGGGGGAATTTTTCATTACTTGTAATCTAAAAAATACAAGATTTCTCTTTTACTCAGTATCACTCTGTACTGCGTGCCGGTGTTTCAGGAAAAAGTGTTTGTCCTAAATGAATATGTGATGCTTAAGACAATGAGAATGAGCCTTCATTTGTAATCAAAACAGGCAGTGGTACCATCCATTGGTAATGCAAAAAATGTTTTTGTTAACTTGTTTCCTGAGCCAACTGCCAACATTTTCATACTTCAAAGAAATGTTTTCATGCCCACATTCTACTGTGACTGCAATAAGAGATTGAATATAATTGCCTTATATGAATAATTCAGGGATTTATGATAAGACAAAATTCTTATCAGGGCTTCTCCTCAAGGTCCTGGAGACTTTTTTTTTCATTTACATGGCTGGCTGCTCCTACAAGGTTCTGAGGTCTCTATCGTCTCTGCTCTCCTGTCTCCTCTGATGCCCACCAGGAAAACCAAGTCAGCACAATTCACACCGACTGACACCAACGCTACGGTCATTACCAACAAACAAAACACTCACTGCTTACTCTGCAGTAATGTGGCACTGTAGATTAAGACTTCATCCTTCAAACACATAAAATGCACAGCATAGTTCTGCACGAATCATTAATAATATGCATCACTGTTGGGCTAATCATCCGTGTTTACAGTGATGGACGATAGGGGCTGAAAGCACTAGCAAAGAGAAAATTTATTTACAGCGCACGTCATACTGTGTTGTGCATTGGAATACTTCTTGGAACCATCTGGAAAAGCTGGCATAATGATTAGCACGGATTGTGCCAAGCAGGAAGATAGCAGCGATTATAGTTCCTCGAGATCTGTCCAGAAAACGGGGCTCGGCAAAGTCTTCAGGAGTTCAAAGCACAACAAGAGTTTTCCCCTGTGTGTTGAGTTTCTGTGAGCGTCGGGTCTGTAAAGTGCTTTTTTTCTTCCCCCCCACACAAAATCCATTGTTGTGGAGTCTGTACTACGGGGTTTAACAATGACCTCAACAAACTCCACTCTCTCTCTGACACCCTGTGACTCCTCGGGAGAGCTACCACACTTTGCAGCTTACTTTGCTTCAGAGCTGTCTATCCCAGGTTTATATCAAAGGAATAGGTTCTTAACAGCTGCCCAATTTTCAAAAAAAAAAAAATAAAATAAAATAAAAATTCCACCCCGCTATTCTCTGCATCATAAAGTCACCTCCAGAAATATCTCACATACAGATCAAAAAATGAAAATATATTTCATAAAGAAGGTGCAGAACGACAGGTTATCGTTAAAAGTGCTTATGCCCATCTTGAAGTGACAGATCAGATGGGTCTTAAAATTGAATGTTCAGTACCTTCCGTTATATATCAATCCAAGCTCGGCATCTGAAAGTTTGCACTCCCTTGCAATTATGGCCCGTGGCTTTTGAAGTATTCATGGCAGATTGCACTGGAATTTGAGTCAAAAGCCCTGCCTTAAAGAGACGAACAATGCATTTCACATTTTTTGGCAACGTTTGTCAGATATCTCTGTTCTGGTGTATGACGGTGTGAGCTCAGCAGTGAAGTGTCTGAGCAGTCTGTGGGAGTCAGCACTTTTAGAAGACTTCCTCACATGATGGAGGAAACTTCGAGGGCGTCTGTTTTATGTGTGAGGTAGCCCTTCTTTAGGCTGCCTCCCTAAACTGCTGCATACCGTGCAGTAAATCAGGCCATTCGCCAGCTATACTCAAATGAGGACTTCTGGGGTGTCAATGAGAACTGAAACTAAAAATACAGCGCTTGTTCCAAGAAATCTGTGACAGTGGTTTTCAAACTGGTTTCAAGGGACCCCCAAGGATCCCTGTGGGGTTTTCAAAGGGTTCTCAGCAAAACGAGCAATATAGTTTAATTCGCCATAATTTAATTCACTAGAAAATGTTATGTTACAAAAAAGGTATGAGTGATTAGTTTAAAGGTGCACAATGCAAAATTGCCAATAGTGATTGAAGTGAGGACCCTCAGTTGAATATAAAAGGTCATTACTTTAATTGATCCCACGCAATTTACCTTTAACATCATGTTTGAATCTCACCACTTAAAATCTATTTGTTTCTGTTCAATATGACATCTAAAAAATGTAATACTTAACACAAGCCAAAATATCTTTTCATGCAAAGGTTCCTAAGGCTAAATCACTTCAAATCAGGTCCGCGGCTTTGCACAAATAACAACCGGATCGACTTAATCCATTTTAAAGTAAGTATATGGATTTTGATTATTTTCAGCACAATGAGCAGTTAAAAAGACAGGTTTCCTGGCTGTGGACATCAATGTTGCAGCAGGGGCTGCCGCACATCAAACTGTTTGCCTTAGCCCCAGGTGTGCTCCTGAAACTCTGCTGGATGTCCCATGCCACCAGACAGTTTAGGGCTGCCGTCAGGCTCTATATGTCATTCTGATGCCTCTCTTGCCCGGGGCCATGGAAGCAAACAGTGGTGTTCGCTTTTAGCACTTCAAGGTCCTTTGGATTCTCCACTAAAAGTGTGGAACTGGAAGCGGAAAGTGTTGACCTGTGCTGGTCCCAGGGTATGCATTGTAAAGCACCCCCTGCCTGCGCTGTGTAACCCCTGTGACAGGCCTGGGCTGCCGTATTCCGGGCCAGAGGCCTTGACAGAGAAGGGCCTGATCTCCTGTGACAATGTAGCTTTCACTCTGGTGCAGGTACTGTACTGTTCACCTGACCCCTTCACACCAAAGGCTGTAATCCCAACTTTTCCATTACCAACTTCACAAAGCCACAGGCCACATTCTGAGGTCCTCATCTGACCTCGCTATCCTTTGTACATAAACATCAGCGCAGCCAGGCTATCTGCACTGGCTGAGAGAGCAGCACTATGAGACCGTTATTTCCTCTGTAAGAAACTACTCCAGCATTAGTGAAAGAAACACAAAAAATATCTCCTGTATTGTATCTATATTTATATCTATATAGATATAGATATATCTTAACCTCTTGAACTCAGATTTCTCTTAAATGTCACCTTAAAGGTACAATTTGTAATATTTGTAATATTACTTTTTGCACAAAATTAGAGTAATATATCAGCTGGGGTTTGCAAAAGTTGCAAATAAGTTCAATGGCTGCTGAGATTTCAAGCTGTCAAACTGTCAAACCGGTCTGGCATCTGTGTTTTGGTTTAAAATGTCCACACTCTCATGTGCAATGTCACAACAGTCGTCCAGGTAAATTATCTCATTTTCTTCTAAGCAGGTGTGTCTTGACCTCGCTGGCCGATGTTCCTGTCGTGGAGAGCAAGAGGTCAACGAGGGGACAAATGTTCGAATGTTGATGCACTTTGCCTCACAATCGTTAGAGGTACTATTTCACCAGAAATTACACAGTGATCCTTTAAGTAGCTTCAAAGTTTCCACATCATACAACAACGACACATATTTTGTATCTGCTGTTTGCAACGCTTCACTGAAGCTACATCTCACTTCTCTTGGGTGAAATATTCAAAGCCAAGATATCATTGTTTTGTGGCTGGACTATTACATCAAATAGAAAACACATGAAAATAGATCTAGATGTTATGCATAATTTTATTTCCATGTAATTCAGGAGGACATATTTGGTATCTGTGGAAGAGGTTTAAAAAACTTGCTGTAAACCAATGAAACCTGATCACAATCTGAAAGCAATGCTCACAACACTGAGTGCTCGCTTTCCCCCACAGACACTGTTCAGTGTGAAGTGTGGCGTTTTTCAGAAGATCCAGGGTGATTTTCTGGGAAAATGGGTATTTTATATAACATGAGGCTGTTAGCACAGCTAAAAAAAAAAAAAAAACTTTCCTCCAAGACCACAGACATTCCTGTTGTTTTCAAGTCTTTTTGAGGTGTGAAATAAATGCTTTTAATATGTATGTTTTATTTGACACCTTCATGCTCCTGCTGTGTTTCCTCATGCCTTTTATTAGATAATGTTCAACTTGAATCTTCCAAAGAGCAGTGATTCTGTTTCTGCTGTTATAATATATATATATTAAAAAAAGAAAAAAAAAACTTGTGATCATTCTCCAAAGTTAATCTCCCATTCTTTATTCTTTCAGAGATTCACCACTTGAAATTTACCGCTTGAATAGGACGGCCAACATTATCTCTCAATCAGTGTCTAATGCTGTCATCAAGACCCAGGCTGGTGATCGGCGTTCACACTTCACCGTACATTTATTAATGAAATAATCTTACTTTTAAATATGCCAATGGAATTAAGGAAAAAAAAACACGAAAGGCATAGGTGTTGTCTAGAGAATTAGAAAAACCGAGATGAAACTGAAAACAAATGAGTACAAACTTTGCAGCAGCTTTAATGTCATCTCTCATTGACTTCAATCTGAGACATGGAACAGACTGCATCATCTAAACTTTACAGCCCGGCCTTTTTGTCTTTATGAAGTTCTAGTCCTTTCACCATCGCTGAACTACCTCCAGTTGTCCGCATACAATGACATGAAGCCATTTAATGAAGAAGTATAATAAAAATGACAGAAAAGCAACAACAGCAACAACAAAAAACATCCTAATGGCTACTGATGGCACAATAAAAAAATAAAATCGGTAAGGGGACACTTCTTGGAGAGAAACCAACGCTCAAACACATCGCTTGGCTCCAGACACCCTGACACAAAAAATTATGAGCAAACAGCAATCTAAATAGAAAGCTAAGGTCAAACCGTGTAAACAATATATTTGCTTAGTGAGCTGCAGACTTAAACCCTGACTTGGCTGAGCAGTGACTATGATAACTGGATAGCCAGTTTAATTATGGGGGACTTCCACCGGCAATGGATGATGACGCCTTTTTAAATATGCAAGGTAAATAAAACCCAAAAGTTAATGCTCATTATGTGAAAAGTCACATTTATCTCAGCCTCCCACACCCACCTACACACACACAGGCACACAAACACTTCCCTTTGGAGAGAAGCTGGAAAACTTCAAAACGGCAGAACATGATTCAGCACTTGGGGTGACTTGTTAGTCTCATATCTAGTCCTCAGAGAATTGTGTGACATGCGGCATGACAACTATTTGTGTTTAAGGTGGCAAACGCTTGGATCACCGGCGTTAAACATGCTGGAAATGGATGAGTTCCCCGCATGTTAATAGAGGCTCGGCGGCAAATAAATTATTAAACACAGGAATTACATAATGAATGAACTTCCTTCAGATGAGCATTGTTGAACAGCGGCAGCTGAAGGAGGATAAGAGGCAGGAAGGCCCGGTGAGAATTTGACAGTAGAAACAGGGGACCCATGGGACAAACATGGCCAAGTGTGCCTGGGGCCTCGTATCGCAGGCAGGAGATCAGAAGAACAACTCGCTCACATGAAGAAGGGCCTGGCATGAAAAGAGGGAGGAGAGTGAAAGGAAAAACAAATCTGCGGGGGGAGAAGAGAAAGAAATGGCATTGTGACTCAAAGTGTTTGGCTGGGACTTTCTGCCCGGTGGCTGCTTGGTTTTTCATCCAGGCTTTTCACCTCGCTTAATAGTTGAAAATTAGCAGGGGATATTTACAGGGCCTAGGAGCAAAAATTGCCCCTCAAAGTCCAGAGATTGCGACTGAAATTGGGATAACGGGCACACAAAAAAGCCCCTGGTAAAATAACAACAAAAAATAGGATGAGGGAAAAACAGCTTATTGCATACCAACCATAGAATAATTCTCCCACTTTGTGAGTTTGTCTCTTTTTAGATAAGGGTTTTGATGAAAATGTCCCATAAATGTTTAATCCCCCAGTTCACACGCACAAAAAAGGAGCCTATAGGACAGATAATTTCCTACGCTGGCTGACAGTATATTCAATGAAAAAGTTGACGGCGGACAGGTTGGCACTATGGGCTGGAGTATTTCTTTGTTGGTGACATGCTTTGATTTGCAACACAGTACACAGATGGAATATAAAACACGAGCAACAGACACGACTCATGAGACGTATAGAGATCTACACTGAGAACAATATTCTTGACACAAAACAAGAATATGACGGTGAAAATCAGGTCATAATAATTGTCAAAGGAGTTTATAAGAAAAGAAGCGGAGTCAGTTTGTCAGCTTGTTTGCTTGTCTGTTCCTCAGATCACGTTTCTTTTATCGCGCTCTCCGCTTTAACGTGTTTGTACTGCTGTCAGATATTTAAAAAAAAAAAATACACTGTCCCTACAGATTCTGTAGTGTGTGATTATTTAAATCCAGCCTCAACTTGATATTTTTGTCCTTTGCAGCGGGCCGGATGACTTAATGGACTTGAATTTGTTTTATGTCCCATTTTTTAGTGTGCAAAAATTTTTGCTGATGCAGCAGCTTCCAAGAAAGAGCTTCCAAAGAGGAGAGATAAAAGACTGGTTTATGTTGTGACTGCTATCCAAGAATCTCCCATATCTTCAGTGTTACTCTTTAAAATGGTGTGTGTGTTGTTTCTTTTAGTATCCCGGCTAGAACTAACAATAAAATATCTTCTTTTTTTCTTTGGGGGTTGTCTCTGTCGCCTGGAGTTACCTCTTTGTGGGACCAGCTGCTCTGTTGAAGGATAAAACCAGTTTCACAGCCTAGGAATTTACAGTTTGGTTTCCTATAATTAGATGAAACATCTTCTTTTAGCCACAATCACATGATCAAATGGATGAATGAACCTTTAACAGCCATTACAACCGTGCTAGTCTGAAGTGAGCATCGGTACTTTTGTGCTTGATCGAATTACTCATTAAATGCAGTCAAGTTGTTGTACTTAAAGAACATGCTTGTGTTTAATTCATCGGTAAGTGGTTATCTTATGCCTTGTGAAGTGCAAAGAGATATATACTGTAGGTGTTATGCTGTTGTTTGTTTTTGCTTGTACGAGTGGAATGTGGATAGTCTTCCTCCGCTCAGCTGAATTAGTACTTAAATGCTTTGCAAGGCAAGAATCTCTAACCAGAGCCAAAGAGAGCTGCAATAAAACTTCTAAACTGTTTTAGTGGAGCATTCATTGATACAGAGACCTGAGGAGGTCTGAGAACCAATTTAACAAGACTTACAAGGGAATTCATAAAACCCATCATGCTCGAGTATGCTAGGAGGTAGGGGTTCCTCTAAGCTCTCTACTATAAAAACCATTTACAGACCAGGTCACGCTGATCCCCTGAAATCTAATTTCACCTAAAGGGACTGTCAGAGTTCTGCTCCAAAAGCACTTTTTCTAATGAACTGTAATTACCCTTCATCCACTTTTTCCCCCTCATTTCAAGTGTGGGTCTGCATTTCTTTCATTAGAACCTCTCGCTTTCCTTTCCTCCTGCGCGTTACGTGTAATTTACTTTAACCTTTGTTCCGCAACCTTCAAATTCACACCTGCGATCAATAATCCTGCAGGTTTTGATGCTGTTATACTCTTTGTGTGGCCAGATTACTGAATAAAGAAAAGCGAGAGGAGTGCATGGAGAAATTCACATGCAACAATGGTATTTCTCTCTTTAAATCCTGCATAACGTACAGTATCTATTTTCGTTCGTGCACAGTGCTGTTTGGAGACAGTAATGGTGTTCTGTTTTTTTGTTTTTTTCTAAACTCTGTTATCCACAGCGGCATCTGAAAAAATCTGTTACCACTTTAAAAAGATTTCTTGCAGTGCCAGTGACCTTGTCTTCCCCTCCTTACCTTTACCTTAGGGTACAGCTGCAGAGATTGTTCTTCCATACAACAGGGGTGACTTTCATGAGTTCACAAAAGTGGGGGCTCGGGAATTACAAGCACCCACTCAATTTCATTATGGATTTCAGCTAGAACCCATAATGTTTAACCATTAATATATCATTATGACACCCATGTGTATGTTGGAGTTTGGTCAAATTCTAAAATGCCGAGACATTTACCGTGGCTGCAAACCTTTTCATATACTCTGTCATGGAGAAATGTCCAAAGTATCAGTCGGCTTGTCCTGGTTGACAGTGCCAATAAAGTCTCTTCAAAACAGCCTTCATATTTTAAATCGGATTAATCAACCACCACTTTGAACCTGCGGTCACATCAACATATTTACATCATCACATGCTGTTTTCCTTTCAAATTTCAACACTAATGCTCACGTTACCACCAGATGACGATGTTTTCAATCTGCTGGACACGAGATGCTCCCTCATCCTTGTTGCCACCAGGAAGCGACAACATTCAGAAAGTTACGGACTGAAGATTTAAGAGAAGTTTAAGGCTTATCTTATTTCATTTAAAATTTGAGACATTGTTATCACATGAGCAAAGGAGTCGGTGGAATTTGAGGATTATGTTCTTCCCCATTTTCTATTTTCGGAGTCTCACCCAGACAGCAAAGTCCTTTCTTAGCTCGAGAAAAGTCCTGGGCAAAACAAAAGGCAGAAAGTGAAATACTGGCAGGTGTCTAAGGTTTCAGCCGTGGTGCAATATTACAAGGTATCAACATGCTAGAGGGACCTTTCAAAGTTTTAAAATTGAGGATAAGAACTCCACAGAAAGTCAAATAGTTGGAGGAGTGCAAGAGTGTTCCTCCTCAGGGATGCTGGAGAATAAGTCTGGCATGGCTAAGAGCTGGCACTATGGGGAAATCAAATGATATTGTTTTGCACATATCTCCTTTGCTTCATGGGGAACAGAGAGAGGGGGTTGTTTGTATTTCTTCTTCAGTGCACTGCCCATACAATGAAGCCTCAACTGTTTTCTGAGACCCCAGATAACATGGAGGATAGTCGCAGTAACAAGTGTTGTGACTGTCACTGTGATACCCAGCCTGAGCGAATAGCTGTTTGCACTCATAGATTATACAAATAACACTTAAAGTGTCACAAATTGAAAATCATTAGAACAAATATGCAGATCTTCCACCTTCTAAATGTTGTTTGCAGTGCGTCAGTTCTTTATGAAAAGGTTGTAGTCAGATATTATTTGATTCCTGCTGATTTTGCAATAGTTTGAACCTCTATTGTCCTGTATTCCAGCACAGCAGGGATCCTAACTAGATTTAATGATGTACAGATTATCCGGAAGCAGATTATTTACCACAATTATGTGCTATGACACACAATGTCCAATTTTCCTGACACAAGGTATGTGGGAATATTTCCTTGGTTTGACTATTGAACAGAGGAACAAATTGTGCAGCAACAAATCCTCAAACGAACTTCAGGCTTTCAGATACTTTTAAATGTTTTTCTTCTTTGAATAGAGATACCTTGACATTTAAAGGCCTATTCTCTCATATTAAAAGGCTTGGAGTCAAAAACTATTTACCTACATATTTCCTACCTAACTCATATCCAGATTCTTTAGAACAGGGACAAAGTCCCTTAGACTCAGAGAAAATAAAGCATGGCTTTAAAACCAGGAGATCAGACTATTGTGACACCCTCAGTGAAAATGAGGCTGCATAAGTCTTGACAGGAACCCAAAAAATCCAGACGGATTACACCTGTCCCTAGACCACAGCACTGGCTTCAAAATACATATCAGATGTGCCTGTCAGATATAAGCCAACTGTGTCTCTGAGATCATCTAGCAGCCTTTAAGTTACTCCCAGGATACAATCAAAAGCAGATGACACAGCTATTAGTTTTTATTCCCCTGCCTGTCAGATGACCTGTGAGGCACCCAAACATCAAATTCATTTAAAAGTCAACTTAAAGCTACACTATGCAACTTCCTGACATAAAAATGAGAATAAACGAATAGGCTATATTATACATAATCAGTCTGTCTATCCAGTGTGTACAGGCCTGAGTCCTCTGCGTGTCTGAAATTGGCTTTAATGTGCTGGATGTTTTGTGGGCATTTACCGTAGTCGTGGGAGCAGCAGGCAGCGAGCCGGTCTGTGGCTGCAAAGTGCAGGGAGGTCAGAGCAACAATAATGGTGGGAAGCAGTCAGAATAATTAAATGAAGGAGGTCACACTCTCCTCTCCATACAAAGCAGTCTGTTTATTTTAGGTTATATTACAAACATGTTTTGGCAGTTTGCCTTCTTCAGGGTGTAAAAATTCATCTGGACCTTAAACAGAAACAGAAATAGAAAGTGATGTAACCCTGTTGTAATCCTGATATTTCTGACAAATAATGATTGAACATGTAAACTGAAAAGGCCCCATGCTTGCTGTAGTGTCTTGAAAGAGCACTGATTTTTATGAATAACAAGAACCACTGGGACTGACCATGTAAGATCACCAGTTACGGACACCTGTTTCTATTTAAGATTCAGATTAATTCTTATTATCTTGACACCCTGAAGAAGGCAAATGCTGAAATATGTCGGTGATACAACTGAAAAATAAAAAGCCTTGTGTGAAGAGAAGTGTGCAATCTTCATTTATTTAATTATTGCAACATTGAACCTATAGTTTGCACCTTATTCTCGGTGCTCTGATCTGCTGCTGAATTATGGGAAGTACTTAGAGACAAAAGAGCAGTGAAGCTAAGTGGCAGACAAGACCCATTCAAAACCATGACAAACAGATTCAGGATTGCTTTTCTTTTTTGCAGATTGCTTTGGCACGGCATCTGCTTTTTCAAGGCCTTTGGTGGCTTTATTGATGTCGGTTACCACAGCCTCAGGCTACATGCCATTTCAAGGTAGACAGCTCATCAAAATGAGTGACAAACGTTGGGGAGATAACTTGACCAGTGGAGGAGGGAGGAGGGCGGGACTAACAAAAGCTGTTCTACCTCAAATCAAAGAGTTAGATGCTGTGGTTTTAAAGCTAAAAATACAAAACAAAACACACTTTTTATTCGTTTTAACAGGCGTGTATGTGCGCATGTTTCTATGTGTGATGTGTGCATTTGCATGTGTAATATTTGAGATGTATCACAATGCATTTTGTGTGTGTGTGTGCGTGTGTGTGTGTGAGGTGTAAGTCAATTAAGCGTGGAGGGTATGCATATGTTTTCCTTCATCCCTCTCTGTTCTCTAAGTAAAGTGTCCTTGCGAGCCAGGGGAGACAGTACACCAATAACCAATAATTTACTCATTAATCTTCGGTTAAGGCAACACTGGTCTTGCTTGATTTGTTATGGGACCTTGGTTCAACCAGCGGCGGTGGAAGAAGCTGCTGCTGTTTATTAAGAATGAACTTGCGGGGATGCAATGCAGCCGAGGATCCTATTAAGTGATGAAGATATGGCATTTATTGAAGGGACCACTGGGCAAAGGAACAAATAAGGATGGCAGGGAGGCAGAGGCACCGCTCCCTATTTTTTATGTGTTAGTTAATGAGCATGTGGCTCTGGGTGGTCAAAGGGGGACCAAGGTGCGAGCCACTGCACGCCGTGATATGGGCCAGATGCCTCAGCGATGACAGCTGGCGAGGCAAATGGTCCAGAGTGCAAACATTCAAGGTAATTATGGTATAATTATCCACCATTGCTGCCATATGGAAACCAACTGAGTACCATATATCTTATTTCCATGCAGATGATTCTGTTACTGACATTCAATATCAGGCGGTGACATCTTCACTGACAATTTCATGTGCTCTTATATAACATAACCGTTTTTTTTTAATGTAACCGGGATAAAATAGCCCACAAAATAACAAATGGCAGCCAGAGCCAGGCCCACTGCTTCATGCCCAGATAGATGAGTCAGTTATGCTAAATAGATTAGACCCAGATGGACGAATTAGTCATGTTAAGCTTTGTGTAAAGTCTAAAGTTTTGTCAGAATGAGAAGATGCAGGAACTACAGTCATGCCGACGAGACTTTATCAAAGACTAATTATCGCGTTGCGGCAAAACTCTGATGTGTTAAATTATTTTATTATCTTTGACACGTTAAAATGTCATGTCTAGATATATAGCTTGTAATCAGCTGTGACGTGACTATTCCCAGTCACACACCACATGGAAAACAGTGCAACAGAACTAATCAGCCATTCAATTTCATAACTGTTGTTTATCCGTTATCTCAGCGACCTCTTGTAATTTCTCAGCTCTTCAGTGTTCTGCCTCATGTTTACCAACGAGCCTGTTTTCACAAAAGGCGGACATGATGAACAGCGCACCACATCAGCGCCGTGATGAATTTTTCACACTTCCAGCAAGAAAACCTACATCGTGAGAACAGCTGCAGACGTGACCCCTGTCATTGATCTTGCAAGGCATAGCTGGAGCTCCCAGCTCGCTGAGTTTTTGATGTTCCTGCCGTCTTTGTACACCACAGAAATGCCTCACCCCCTGCCTGCAGGGCTGAGGAATCACCTGCTTCACTGAAACCAACACATAATCACTTATCTACACTTGGTGTGTTATAAGCCTGCTACCTTTGCTATTATTTGTCTTTAGATCTTCCTGGGTATCAGCTTTATGACAGCACTTGCTCAAACAAACATAGACACACACACACATACACACACACACACACACACACACACAAAATGCACAATTCTTTGAAGCCTGAAGCCTTTTGTGCGTGTTTTCACAAGATCTCGGGATGTGCTTTACGAAGACAGGTCTGATTGTATTAAAAGATAACTGGTATCACTGTTGGGTTAATGTTGGAGTTAGGTTATATGTGTGATATTTAAATTACAGATCCGTGTATGGATTTCCACTGGACTGAATGTCATCTCCCGAAAGCCGTAACAACACTTCCAAATGACAGTACAAGTTGGTCAGTGATTTACAGTTTGTATGTTTATTCAAACATTTTCTTTTTTTATCTTTGCCAATTTTCAGATTATAATATGATTTTTTTTAACTCTCCACCACTTCAACCACTTTCACAAACTCAACACTCAGCATTAGAGGTGAATCAGTCAAAAGAGTGAAAGTAAATATTGCTATAAAATGGACAGAAGAATGACTAAAAATGACCAAGCAGCTGATGTTGGAGTAGTCTGAAAGTTTGTGGATTGCTTATGAGAGAGAATGACATACCCACCTTGGGAACATGGCAGCAATTTTATTGAAACTGAAACTAACTTTCTGTATTGTGGCATGGTATGGAAATATCACCTTGTCCAGTACAAATAGGCTCAACAGCCTTGTCAAAATGGCAGGTAAAATCATTGGAGTGAGTCAGTCTCAACTCTCAGACATCTATAAAAAGTGGGTTCTTAAGAAGGCTAATGCCACTCTGGACTGTCCTGATCATCCTGTAAAGGGAGAGTTTGTGCTTTTGCCATCAGGCTGTCCCTTCCTCCTAATTGGACAGTCCAAAAGAATTAAATCATCATTTTTTCTGTAGCCACTGGCCTGTTAAACTCTTATGAACAATCAGTACCTGACTGTCACAGACTTGAAACAGGTTGGGGGAATCATCTCCTTACTCTTCCTTATCCTCTGTGCCAACTGTATGTAGTGTATGTTCTTTATTGAGCTGTTGTTGTTTGTTAATTGAGTGTATCACTGTGTTCGTTTTTCACCATGCTGTAAATCCAGTTTCCCCTTGGAAACAATAAAGAGTAAAGTAAGGCAAAGTTTGGAAACACTAACTTGTTTAAAACACTGAAATAGGGCTATAAAACGGTCTGTATGGGTTCTTGTCAATCTATGTGTTCTTAACAAAAATAAAAAGAGAAAACTAGTAGTGCTAGTTCCATGCAAATGATGTAATGAAATCAAATTCACACTTCAATTGGGTGCCACATAGTGGACACCTAATGACTACTGGCGTGGTGGCAGCAAAGTAAGCAATGCCAAGCGAGATTTCAGAATCAAACAAAACAGAATCAATAAACCATGCAGAGAAAATATTTGTGATGGAGTGAGATCCTTACAGCATTTCCCCAGACCCTTTCAGGTCCCTGATCTCATTGCCAAAATCTTGCCAGGTTTTGCATTTAATGCCATTTGTGGCCTGTGGTCTTGCTTGTGTATCTGTTACGGGGATAAAAGGATGACTAAAACTTTTTGACAGTAGATGTCTTTGTTATGTGCATACAATATATGCGTTAGCATGGTAACACTAACTACTACTGCTACTCCCTGCCATTTTAAAGCCCTATTGCATCACTGTTGAGAGCAGGTCTCTTGTTACTGAGCAAGGAATCACAAAAACACATTTTGTTTTAGCAGTCTACTTGCTCTCAAGCCCCTTCACCTCGCAGACCCGTTCTACCGTCCACAAGTTGAATCTAAGGACAGGAGGCCTTTCTTGGCTTCATGACAAGACATCACAATGGGTAGCCATGTAATATTATTTTCACTGTCATAATCAAACAATATTGCAATTCACTTTTAATCTTAGAGGAAGTTTGGAAGCATGAACAATTTTTGAACAACTTAGAAAGCCTGAATTGCAGAATCCAAAGAAATAAATGCAAGTAAATAGAATATATCATTAGTCAGTGCTGAGTGAAGACACTACAGTGGTCGGCATCCCTTGTTTACCAGAAATAACTGCCATGCAGCAGCTGTTTGGGCAGGTTCCAAGACTCGTCGTCTCGCATGTGCTTGCTCCTCACCCTCCCCTTGGCTACTACAAAAGTTGAACCCCAGTGTATGCAAAACAAAAACTGAGAGTTGCAGCAATCACTGGTCCACTGAATTTGGGCTTTAACCCATGCAGCACTGACAAAGACAGAAATAATGGGCATTCACATCATGCAACTTCAACCAGCTGGGCTGTTATACTTTGTGGTATGTTTAGCTTAGACTAGCCTGCTATTGTCAATATTAGGTTCTATTTATCTGACAAAATATATGCTGCAAAGACAGGTGTGTTTGGCTGATGCCCACTCTGTCCTACAAGTTGCTGTAAAGTAATTCCTAACATGTTTTCTGTCTTGTTTGACATGTGAACTGTGAATTTAAGTAAATGCCCCCATCCAATTTCTTGCTGTCACATGTTTGCACAACATAGGGAGGGCATGTTTTTCCTGTGTGATCCTTAATTGGTTCCCCAAAACAACAAAAATGAAAATAGCCTGTAGCAACACACCAAGATAGATGTAGAATGTCGCCCTTCTGGCAAACAAAACATCGCATTATTCATTATTTTATCTTTACGAAAACCCACGGTTTGCAGCAGCTCACTTGGGAAAGATGCTCACTACACAGCACATACTGTATGTTTGTGAAAAATGTAAACATGGAAATAAATAAATAAACAAACAAATAAATAAAAAAATAAAATTCTCAACAATAAATAAAACATTTTGTCCAAAGAAGAACAATCTAGGCTGATCCAAATAGAAAATGCTGGGAATGACAAATAATTTTGCCAACCACTCATGACTGTCTCTTCCACTGCAACGTTTTGATATATTGTGCTGAACAACAGACTCATGGAAAAAAAAGGCATTCTGTGTACTCACAAGATTTCTTTGTGTACATTCATCACAAGTGAGCTGGAAGATGTCAGCTCAGATTGATAACTATTCACAGAGGATGTAGCTCACAACGGTCATGTCGCTCACCAAGAGGAACCCTGGGAGGCCTCTATCTGATGAGCGAAAGAAAGGGGACAGGCGGAACGTAGCAGTGTGACGGCAGATAGGGCTGGAGATACTGCAGGGTTATTTATGTGCTGCAATAAAGCAGTGGGAGTCCTATTAGTACAAGCTTAAGAGCTTGTCTTCATCTCCTTAAGACTATCAATCATAACTACATTTGTAGCCGATTAACATTGGCTCACTGCAGCCCCATCAATTTCACCAGATACTGTAGCTGTTTTATACTGCAAAAACATTTTTTTTTGCCAGATTGTATGCTGAGGAAGAAAGAATGCTTTGACAACTTCACTTTCACTCAAGCTTAAGAAATGAATAAACATAAAAACAAAACATCTCCAGCGCTTTCAAAAGCCCCCCGAGGGAAAGTCCTGTCACTTAATTTGTGATGAAGGCAGCCTTCGGTCTTAATTTGTTAATTATGAAGTAATTGATTCTCATGCTACTCATCGAGGAAATGTGTGTAACCACAGTAGTAACCACAGAAGTTGAAAGAAAAAGGACAGATATATTCCAAATGGTGGACAGCAGGGTATTTTATCAGTCTTTTATTACTTTTAATTATATATCTTGACATGCTGTGTGCATTGGATAGCAGTCAAAGTAAGAAGTAATGGGAAAAATGATTTAGATTAACAAAAAAATCTTTAACACTGGTATTACCTGGATAATATTTCAACCTGGATCTCACTCCCTCAATTGTTTTATTGTTACCAGCACCTCCATTATACCTATTTTCTCAAATCTGTAGGTGATTTAGTTGTCAGCCGTTGCTTTTTTTCTGAGTGTGATGGATGATTGCTGAAGGGATCTAACCTTTCAACATCCTCCCAGAAACAAAAATTGAACAAAAACACACGGACAAAGCAAAACTTCAGGTTATTCGTCATGTCTAATTGGGTAGGGAAAATCTAAACGTGCTTTAATTACACTGAAAAAACAATGTTCTGTAATAGCATTATTCATTCATCATTCATTCATATTCAGTCATGTGTTTGCTGTGTAACATTTGTGCTGCTTGCAGCCCCTTCTCAAATGGAAAGTGATTAGTCTCAGCACCAGAACAGTTTTCAAAGTCGAACATGAACTTGGTATATATTTTTTTACTTATTTCACAGCAAATCATCACATGAAATCAAACTGACAGTGACTATGCTGCATATTCTATGCAGAAAACAAATTTGTTTTGTAGTCACTTCCAGTCCATTGGATTTTACCTTATAACACGCTGTGAAATAAAAGTGGGAACGTAAGTCTACACTATCTGCAAACCAAAGTAATGCTGATACTGGCAAAGCAATGGTAACAACTCACAGGGATGTTTTTACTGATATACTGTTATAAGTTAGCAGTTACATTTACTTTACACTGAATAATCATTTAGTGAGCCATGGGTTCATTTAGTTGATTGCATGTCAGTATTTGTCC
>OMKZ01007050.1:28854-57633 GCA_900302535.1 Neoniphon sammara | reverse complement strand
AAAAAAAAAAAAAAAAAAAAAAAAAAAAAAAAAAATTCTGTTTTTAATGCATCCCTTATTGTAGTTGCTTTCAGGAAATGTAAAAATTTTGTGCTCTAAATGATGTGGTTACTAATCAGCTAACTTGTAAAAACAGACATCCACAGAGGCTTTTTGCTTATGAACTGATTAATAATATCATGATAAAAACATTATGTTATCAAGAGAGCAATCCCTTTTTTAAGGCGCTTTTTTTTATTCTTCATGAATTGAAAAATACCATTATGTGAACTGGGGGTCGAATTACTGCTAGGGGAATTAATAAAAACTCTTTTATAAAAGATGAGAATCCATGAATCAGTCACACAGGAACTCCCCATCATTTCAAGCACATAAGGACACACAAGGACATCTCTTTTACTTCTTTTACAGGCACATTCACTGCAGGGCAGTTCAATTTTCTGGGTGTAGTGATAAAGTAAGACTGTGTTCTTCCTCTGAATGAGGACACTCCAGATATTTGCGTTTTTAAAGTTATTTTTTAACTCACCTCTTGGTTGTAGAGTATTTTGGAATTATACTGTAGATACTTTTAACATTTTCTTATTTAGCTTCAGAAACAAGAATTTTTCCGCCTGGCTAAAATCAGCACAGTATGCATTCACTTGATTGATGAGTGAATTCAAACATGATGACCAATCAAATCCATTGCTCAGAATTTGAATGAATACTGCCAGACGAATGGAGTCTGTCCAAACTAAGTCGTGACATCTCTTTGCTGTCACACAGTCGGTGTCAGCCAGGCTAAGAAGTTTTAACCTTCATTTCATTCAGCAAAGTGAGAAATCTCAGCACCAGGAGAACTAATTGTTGAATAATTGGTACTGATCAACAAACCCTGCAGATATATTATGGCCATTTTATTGCATGGGGCAGTATATATCATACTTCTTGCCTGATTAAATGTGATGATTTACTTATGGCCAGTCTAAGAAGCAACAGATTGCACATAATCAGTCTGATGCATGTTTCTTTCAGATCCCTGTGACCATGAGATCCATGTTTGACAGATTGAGATGTTGGAGAATCATGACAGAAAGGGTTAGGGGTTAGAAGATGTGCTCCATCGAGGCCTTGGTTCTTGTCCTCACTCCATCAACAGGGCAGCAGGTTGACACAGGAGGAGTAGTCACTCACTCATGATCACTTAAGCCAGGCGCACATCACATGATACCACAGCTGATTCAGGCGTCCCAGACAAATTATCAAGATCGGACTAAAAACGTCTTCGCTCGCATAATGTTAGAAGGTCAGCACGTCACGTCCCAATCTCCCAATGCAGTCTGCGGCTGTCTTGAGACGTCCAGATCATTTTCAAACATGTTGGAAATAGCAATCCAATTTGTCACTCTGGTCAATAAGATGGCAGCGTGCATGCACCCGAACCCTAGTCTTCTTCTTCTTCTTCTTCTTCTGTCAGCACATATGAAAGAACTAACAAAAACTGTGGCCAGTTGCTGTTCATTCATGATTATTTGTTGTAGCTAACAGTGCAAACGTCTTTTGAAGCATTTGGCTTTCCATTTGGAAGACTATAGTCCCATGAGGCCCGGCCTACTTGACTTCAACGGGTCGTCAACTTCCATTTGAAGTCGGGCACACTTGAGACTCTCCCGTCTCTTGTCGTTGAGTCTTGTAATGTGCAAACTCCCATCCTTGCCTCATCCTAAAGTGTGTGTTACAATGCACAATGGAATTTGGCAGCTCGGATGACGGGGACATGTCCTGCTACATTTGGTCGAGTAATGTGCGCCTGGCTTTAGCTGAATCTTCCTTGTTTATTTCTAAAATTAACCAATCAAAACCTTAATTCAAGTGCAGCTCATTTCATAGTGAATGCAGCTTCTTTATGAGTTAATCTATACCCATTTACATCTAATATGCGCCTGCAGGCCTATGGCAGTAACAGTAGCCTAGAGAGCTATATGTCATTCATTATGAAATGGTGAGTGTGTGTATGTGTGTGAATGTGGATCCCACATCCCTGCCACCATCACCACCAGCAGGACTTTTTCTGACAAGGGCTGCAGCCTGTAATTTATTCTGATGGCTCTCTCCTCCCTCTGCACAGCTCTGAAGGTCATCCTCCACTCTGATAAGAAAGCTGAAAGAATAGCGTTTTCACAAGTGATAATCAACCGCTTATTCCTTCAAAATGCCATGCCCACGAAGTGGCTGGTACAACTTCAGTGTAATACAAGCTGTCAGGTGGTTTGTTGTGCTGGAGGGGATTCGCAGCTGTAAGGTTTGATTTCGCAGGGTGCAAGGCGGACAAACAGAATTGATTGAGGTTGCTTTGGTGTAAGAGGAACTTGGAGGGAATCAAAACTAATCAAAAAAATGATGCACATTGGTTGGGAAAATTAGTTGGCATTTTATAAGACAAACAAATTTACTGAAATATATGTCAGCCAATTTACTCCGAAATGTATAAGCAGTAATAGAATTGTTTAGAGCCCCTAGTCCCTTAGCTCCCATCCTTTTGTAGCTGATGTCACATGTATCTTCACTCTCTCTTTATGTCTATTTGAAAAGGACAAGCTGTGACTTTCAGTCAGGCATGAAATTATCATATATACATATTTATTCATATGGGAGATATTTAAAGGAAGGACAGGATAAAACAGGACATTTCTCCGGACCTAGTTGTAATGGCGAGAGATGAATGCTGCGTCTCAACAAAGCACGCCGAGCAGCAAACACAACTTTGTGGATTTGATTCACGATCGATAGCGTGAAAACCACCAAGCGGCGAGGCGACTTCAAAGAGGAAGGCAGATGAGCTATGGATGGAGGATGACCGAGAGAGAATTATAAGGAAGCAAAGAGGAGGACGAGTTGCAGAGGAAATTGATTGGATACTGAGAAGAAATGCAAGTTATGGAGTGTGAGTTCCTCCAATTTGTTGGATTATTTAGGCCTCACACACTCCTGCCTTCTAAAATAGCTTGAGAAACATTTCAGCTCCTTAAAAAGGTTGAATCCTTCCTTCCATGGGTTATGAAAGTGTTTTGCTTTAAGCCACCAGTTCGAAAACCACTGCTGGAAGGATTTTAGCAGTGGTTACAAAACGGGAATGATTTTTTGAAATGTTATCCTCCCTTTTTCGGCTCACACACACACACACACACACACACACACACACACACACACACACACACACACACACACACACATGCACACAGACACCGCTTGAAACCAATTCCTGACTTGTCTCTGCAAATAAATTAATCTTGGTTTACTTAGATGCACCGTCATATTGCCCTGCTGCATTTTAGGGAACCTTTTTTGAAGTTTTCAAGTCAGGAAGCAGTGGGGAAGGTTCATATGGAAAAGAAGTCTCTCGGTTCATGGCTGCCTCGCTGATGTTGCTATGGTGACACTGTGAACATTTTGATAATGAGTCCTCCATGGTTTTCACACCTTGTGACTGTGCAGTCAGATTGTGAAGCCACCAAACAAAAAGAACAAAAATACATAATACAAAAAAAAAAAAGAAAAGCCGAGATGAAACTCCTTCACAACTAAACCTTGAGCTATTTTACTCTCAACCATCCCTATAGAAAAGGAATAATTCCTGTGAGATGGCCTCTAAAGTAACTGATAACATGCATGATGAGTGTTTTGTATCATCTATCATGAGAAATGTACAACAGGTATTCTTTTTCAAGTACTTTTTTTCTTCTTTTTTTAAGAATATGTACTGTAGTAGCTGATAACCTCACTATACAGTAGATTTTTACTCTTCAAACATATTGATAAAGTGAAAACCCTCAAGATCCTTTTCCAAAGTGTCATCTTTGGTATTAAGCTCTCATGGCTGCAGTGTGATTCACTCTTTCACTTGTTAATCAAATGGCTTGTACAGCTGTATGATATCTTGGATTTTCGGTCAATGAGGTTTGAGTTTCTGTAGGTGGCACTCTTTATGTGGTTGCTCAGCAATGGCGGCTATCACTTCTCATGGTAACCATCCAGCTCTTCTTCTTTTCATTCCAAACAAATGCTGGAAATATTAAACAGGAAGATTTTTTTTTTTTTCTGAGGAAAGACCTATCAGCCATGCGGGACAACTGCAAATGTAAAAGCTTTCATATTCATAAACTGAATAGGTTGGATCAGTATTGTGTTTTGTCAATAGGAGATAGAGAGTGTCAAAACAGACAGTTATTTGTTGAAAATGTCCCAAATTATTACTTTAAGGGGAAAAAAACAAGTCTCTGTGTTGTAGATAATCAGTGCTGCACTCCATTATTCTAGGAGCAGTCTTGATAAAAACCCATTGGGACGTTGCTCACACAATGATTGGCCCTTTGTAGTTGTTATGACTCCCTGGCGGCTTCCAATTATGGTTTAAAAGGCAAGAAAGAGGAGCACTTTGTTGCATTCTTGCTCTGTAAAAAAATATCTGAGCTCGTAACCTTTTAGGCATTTCTCTCAATACTCCACTTACAGTTATCATGGACATTATTGCTTTAATGCAGCTTTCTAATCTGTACACCTGTATTGACATATTAAAAAAACCTGTGACTCATCTGAAGCATTTAAAGTACAAGAGGACCATGATGCTGCATTAAATGATGCTAAAAGATGACACATACACCGCTTTAATTTTTAGAGTTATTATATTATTATAATTATATTTATATAACTGAAATGTAAGGAAGTTTCTAGCTAACAAGCAGAATTCCTCCTATAATCACAGGATTGTAACTGCAACTTTTTATATTAACATATTTTTATTCTCCTCATGTTGCCTCCTGAATGGCTAGATTTAATTCTATCCAAATACAGTTTGTTAAATTTAAACTTAAGTAAAGACTGTGAGTCATCTGTCCATCTGTGTGAACTGAGCCGTGTCTGTTTTACTCAGACAAATGCATTTCTTGGCCCTTTAAGCAAATATCTTTGATAACTGTCAGCAAGTTCTTTATTAAAGTGTGGCAATTTAATCAGTGTGACCAGCAGGAACAACACAGTTCAAGTTGGAACTGTAAACTTTTATTCTCTACATATTGTGTATCAAATTGATATGCTATATAGTTTATATTGCAGAAGCTGCCTTGGTCCAAATTGTAAAAACAAAGCCATGTAATGAGAAATGAAGCCTGGATAATGTAAAATAAAGCTATGAAGAAGGTAATGAGCCAAAACAGGAACAAATCAAACCAACAAAAGCCTATGAGAGTGTAATAGAGGGACTTTGTGATAATAGTAGACCACAGGTAGAAATCATAGCTCTCAGGGACAACTGATGGTGGTTGATTGTTAGCTAACAAATCACACTAAAACAAGACACCAATTTACTTTTAAAGTGATTTACCTGAGCAAATGGAGAGTCTGGAGAGACAAAAGCGAAAATAAATTGCACATGATTGGGTGTGTGAGTATACTATGTGCATGCACATGTCCATTTTAATGAATTCAAAGTGTATGCAGATGTAATCAGAATTACGACAAAACGTAGTAAAATAAACAAACATGATTTCCCCCAACTAAACAAAATTGAGCGCATGTTGCAATGAGTGTTTAATTAACATTCTGCTTACACTCAATCATGGTAAAATGAAAGCCAATGAAGAGGAGAAATGGGTTTAGAAAATTCATAAACAGTCTGTGAGATTTGCTTGGATGATCTTACATCTTACTCAACACTATGCAATTTCTTGCATGCACAGAATTTCTCTATGGATAGAGACTGACGCTACAACTGATCTATAAAACTGTGGTACATGTCAGTTCACTTCTTTGAAGGGAGTTTAAGAGAGCACGTTGTTCTGGTCACGTTTTATCTCGACTGTTCTGGAGGAAGACTGTGACCTAGGCAAGAGTGCACAGAACAAACACACCAAGGCTCAAAGGCCCCCCACTTCAATCAAAATGATGTTTATTTTCCAACAAGCTTGATTGCGTTATTTCGAAATTCATCAGGGAAAGAATGTTCCAAGGTTGCTTTATTTGATCTTACAAAAGCCAAAACATCTTGCAAGCATGGCCTTACACAGTGCCTGCACTGGCTTCAGGTAGATGAGGTGCATCCTTCTGACAGCTATAAAGTGTTCCCCTATGGTCCCATTAATATGTAAATACCCTAAAATCACCAGGCATTCAAAATTTGGCTTAACTGCAGCACCGAGACAGTAAAAGATGTTTTTATAGATGGCACTTTTGCTTCTCTCAGAGAGGTATAACTCTCCCGGATCGCACTTATTTTTTTGCAAGCTTTGTTCATAGAAAATTCACTCATTTTTCTGCAATTGCACTTGAAACACCCGTGGTCTCACATCTTACAGCGGTTCCTTCTGCGCTCAGGGGCAAAATATCTTTACATCAAACTCTCTGCTCTTCGTTTTCCATCGGTCTCTGCCTTCAAAACTCTATGGGCCTGGGACCTGCAAGGAGATATAAACGACAAAACCAGGGAGAGCGTGTTCTTACTTTGTTCGAGTGCCTCCGTGTCTCTCATCCTGTGTGGTTGGTGTGTTGGGTGTCCTGGGCTAGGACAGTCCCTGGGTGAGCTTCCTCATACACCTTTACTTGCATTATCATGACACCCTGAACCCTTTTTTTAAAGGTGTACTATGCAAAAACTGCTGAGGGTCCATTAAAGCGAGGACCTTTTGGACTCAACTGGCAAAAAATGTGAAATAAGCATCTACTTGGACAATGAGATCCATGCAGACTCAACGATCACATTATGTGCTTATTCCATGTTATGTCAGCTGAGTCTAAAGAATCCTCACTTTTATCGACCCTCAACAATTTTGCATAGTGCACCTTTAACTTATTGTGGTGCGTTGACTGTTTATGGTACATCATCATTCATAGTGATTGTCATTTTATTATTTTTCTAAGTATTTTTAAGTATTCTCAATTATTTTTGTTTTCTATCATTTGGTTTTTATTATATTATTATTCATTATTTTAACATTATTTGTAAAGTTGAAAAGCAATAAATAAAACAAAATAAATAAATAAAAACCGGGCATGCTGTTCCTCACGGCTTGTCTCCAATCTCTACGATCTACTATCTGCTCCCCTCCCTAGGGCTTTCAGCAGGACAGCATCAAACCATTCATTATTGGCAGCACACTATGGTGTTGGCCGTGTCTGACCTTCACAAGGCAATGAAACCAATAGAGCTCTCATTTAGTATCTGATTGATGCTCAGTAACCTGTAAACGCACTTGAGACCCAGTAACTGCTGGCCAAAATCTCAAGAATAAATCAGCAAAAATGCCTTTTCAAATATATTGTATGCTGATCTTTATCTATGTCTTACTGACTGTATGAACACGAGTCATGACACAGGCAAAGTTGTGGATTACCAGAATTTGGTCGGATCTTTGTAAAGCACTGGGAACTTTACAAAGGCTTTTTCGGGGGTTTTATATTCTGCCCAGAAATTTAGGAGTCCACGCTGGGCAATTGCGTCTCTGTGAATTGCATCTCAATGCAGTTTTGTGGAGAGCACTACCGAGCACATACCAAATCAAATCAAGCCTGTCAAATTGAAGCTGCTGGATTCCAGGCTAGTCCCAAGTCTCAGTGGGTCGGCGTCCCCCCCTCCCCCCTCCACAGTGTAGCCTAGCTCCTCATCTGCTCTCGGCGCTCAGTCAATATACTGAACAGCCCGTATTCGGTTATGTGGAGCAACCTGGGGCATACCGATCAGTGTTTGTGATGAAAAGCATGGCCAGAAATTAATTTAGGCTCTTTGTGTCATAGATTGAGGGGGATTGAGTGTTTAATGGTTTGGAATACAATGGCCGTGAGTCCTGAAGGTATTGAACGGCTAAGAGGGGAGGCATGCCGGCACGAAAAATTCCTCTCCTGACTTTTATGTCTGCACAATGTGTCGATGATAACGACTTTTCCTTTATGGACAGCTTCAATGTGAAACTGTAATTATCTGTCAAACAAGCTTCAAGCCAAGGTCACGTGTTATTAAATCATAGTTAACAAGTCCCAATCAACCTGTCAACAGTAAAGGCAACAACGCTCTTTGAAAACAATTGATGCGAGACAGATGACAGCATGACAAATGAATGAAATATTAATGTTTTGTCTCTCATTTACTGCTTGTCTCATACAACTGGGATACACACAAAATATTTGGTTATACAGAGCTTAATGCCTTAAACATACACGATTGAATGGAATGGTGCTAAAACAACCATAAATGCTCTCACACAGCCCTAGTAGTGCACTGATTATACTATAAAATGGATGTGTAGAAGCATTTATCTGTTTTTTCTGTTGCTGCTCTATTACCTTTTCACTTCCTAAATTATACAAATGGAACATTGGAAGCAGTATTTATGTAATATTCAAAACCTTCATGTACCTTTAGGAAAAAAAATAACAGAAAAATGAGATTTTGGAATCCTCGTTTCAATTTTATGCTTTTTTTTTTTGGCTTATTATCACAAAAATGGAACAGATGCCATTGGTGTTTAGCAGCACCTGTTCACAAGGTAATACAGCGTAATCTATTATATTACGCTGTAATTGTCCTTACAAATGATTAAAATTGTATTCAGCGCAGCATTTTACTGTGCAGGTATTTGTCCTCAAAATTAATGCAAAATTAGGATTGTGAATGGTGAAAACAAGCATGCACACTCCAACAAAGACAGGTCTACTTCAACATGTCCGTAAACCTTGGAAAAAACACCAAAATAAGATGTGAAAGTCAGCGTATAGTGGCAGTTGTGTTTTAGAGAGATTTTATTATGGTGCATTTACATTCCTACATATACGCCTCTCTAGGGCCCATTTCATCAGTAACAACAACCAGTTCATATTACAGTGCCAATTAGCTCTCTCCATTACAAGTCTTCATGAACACTGAGTAAAGGAGGTTTATCTGCACATTATTGTTATCCCAGCTAAACATTTCAAAGTTTTGATGTCTTGAAATTTTATGGAAGCTTGTGAAAGTAGCAGACAGGTTTAATAACAACTTCCACACCATGTAGTACCCCCCAGGGTAGCTATGGCTGCATTTTGAGGTAGAACCATGAACTGGCTTTAACTTACATTTTCAGGGCACAATTTTAGTGGGTGACTAGTTACACACTAATTAGTAGTTATTAAGGTTGTGGTCAGAGCTTTATGTGTCCTGACTTAAATGGAAATAGCTGGCGCCAACCTGTCCAGGAGGAAAACTAAATCTAAAACTGAAGGAGGCTTTAGAAATAAATCAGTTTTGGCACATGTGCCTCCTCAATTTAGAAAGAAAGAGCTTCTTTAGTGTGATAGTGCAGAAGTTGACAAACCAGCTGGGAAATGAACTAGCTAACTGACACATTGGTACAAAAGGGCCTCTTACATCTACTTCCTTCTTCCATCACTGAAAATACTGCTAGGCAGACTAGATTGCTTTTTTTCCGGCTGGGAGTCGAGTGTCTCACATTCAGACCAATATCTCCTCTTCTGGGGGAGAATTATTTGATTTAGCAATTGTATTATGGTGAAATGTGGTATCAGTATGAATATTGTTTAATAATTATCATACAATACATCTTTTTTTTATGATTATTATTATTTTTCAACTGTTATCTGAATGTGCGATATCTTCTTTCCTTCTCCATTATCTTTGGCTCGGCTCACACTGCATTAATTTAACATGTAGAATTTGGTGATGATTTGGTGATTTACAAACTATTGCTAGCTTAACTACAAGTTTGCAGTCAAACTGAATTTTGTGCATTTAGGACTGACTGCTCATCTTCAACTCTTTATAGGATGAACAGAACAAATTATTGCAAAGTCAAACAGACAGGCTGTTTTAGCAAAGTCAATCTCATACTAGCCAGCCTGATAAGGTAGTAAAGGCCTGACAGTAGATATCGCAACCTGTGATCACTGTAAAAAGGTCTGACTTTGGAGGAAAGATTCACCCTCTTCACCAAACTGGCAAGAGCTGTGGGGTTACAGCTGACGAGAGGCAACAGGGAGGAATGCATCTTAAACCTATTCATGCATTTATTTACTTAATATGTCAACTACGACTACAGCAACTGATTCAAAGCGTCCTTTCTCCAAGTTGAGTGATAACATAAAATTAGCAACAATAAAAGTAAAAAAAAAGCATGCAAACCATAGAGGCATATAGAGGCATTTTGTGGATAACCCAGCTTGCAAAATTGCGCTCCCAAAATGTTATTAGAATGTTCTTGTCAGGTTGTGTTTTTACACTGAATTTTGGTTGTATTGACGTTATTTTAGCAAGTTTTTCTGACGTTACATCAGAGCTTTATTTTATTTAAAAATAGAATTTACATTTTGAAAGTTATAACATTGTTTAAATTGTTTTTGCATGTTAAAGGTGCAACAAATCCAGAGCATTTGTGTAATGTATCCTCTTATTTTGGCAATACTGTTTTTTTTTACAGCTGTAAAAAAGTTTACTCAAGGTCTGGTACAGTATATGCCCATAATAAAGGTAGAGAAGTTACAGCGTATGTGCTTGGAAACAGCAATGGGAGCCACGTGCTGCCTCAGCAGTGTAGCAAAGTATGGGAAAAAAGTCAGTGAGTTATTTCTACTGTATCAAGCCCAACAGAGAAAATGAAATGTTTAAAAGACACGCATTGATGTTAGTGAGTCTAACAAAACCGCAGTAAGAAACAAAGCACCGAGTCTACAGTCTGGCTGGAAATGAACCCCTAAAGAAGCAGTTTAACAAGAACAACTGGTTCTAGGGCAAGAGCAGCAGGGTCATGCAGGCAGGTCTTGGAACAGGCAAACCTCAACGAAACAAAATAACTACCTCAGAAAAGTGGAAATTGGCTTTGGAAAAACTGTGTCACCAGGAGGAGGTGGCATAGTGTGCCAGAGCTGAGCAGAGGCAATAAAACTAAGGCAGTAAGGAAGATGCTTAGCTGGGGGAAAAAAGAGTCAGGAATACGGAGGCATCTATTATTAGAATATTTATTACAGTGACGTATGATGTGCTTCCATCACCTCAAAATCCCAGCAAGAGGCAACATGTCCTCTGTGTTTAGACACAGCAGCACATACACGTATCCTGTCAAGATGCAGAGTTACTCTTTCCAGAGGTTCACACACTTGGCAGCTAAACCAATTGTTTAAGTCCTTGGCTGCAGCAATTGAGAGTAAACAAACATAAATGAATTTAGGGCGGCGAGGGGAAAATAGGGATTGAGGAACACAAGCAGACACAGATCAGCAAATTACAGTCCCATCAGAGTTAGTCAGCATCAGCCTAAGACCTGACCTGGTGCTGTGGTCTGTTCACTTGAAAATGCAGTAGATGGGGCGTGTGAAAGAAAGAGGCTTAGGAACACTGAGCTAGCAGCTGAGGCTGAACAGTGAGTCTGGAAACCAGGGTACGCTGTGTGGAAGTTGGGTGCCATGGATTTGCTGCGACATCCAGTAGCAGTTTACTCAAGGAGCTGGGGATTCATGCTCAAGGATTATGGGCTCAGCCTGTGGGCCGAGCTCAAAAGAGGGAAAAAAAAAAACAACACAAGTTGTGCTTCAAAGTATGTAAATCTGTCCCATGACTAACACTGGATTGTGTATCATATATGGGCACACAGTATGGCAGCAGGATACTCCTATACTGTTCCCACCACCTGGTCTGAAACAAGCATATGGTTCTCTGATAGAGTTCACTTTCCTTTTCTAGCTATTTTAAGCCAGTGGGCACAGCTGTGCCATAGCCTGTGATTGGTGGCACAATGTGGTTTCTGAACTGCTCAGCAGGCCATTAGCTGCCGGCAGGCTCAAGTAGAATGTGACTGGTATCAAATCTCTTGAAAAATTGGTTCAATTCATCTACCCTATTCATGTTCCCCTCTGGTGCGGGTCTCCTGAGCTGCTGGTGAACATTTTAATCCCACTCCACACATCTCCATGTTGTTCTGCTGTTGTTCACCCTCAATTTTAGCCCTATAGTTGTCTTTGTACTCCCATATTTTCCTTTTGGCTCCCTCTGTGAGCACGTACTTCTCACCATCCCTCACGGCCCCCTTCTTTTGATTTTACAGTACTTTTGGCTCTTTAGTCACCCAGGGTTTGCTGTTGAGGGAGCACATGAACTGGATGAAAGAATAGAGAGGGGAGTTCATCTGTGATGCCTAACATCCACAAACATTGCAGGGGATGACTGATCATATCAGTTCATATTTGTTTGGTAGTCAAACAAATCTAGGATTTGCTTTTACTTTGTGAAAAATAACCATAGTGTATTTTTTGGAATAAGTAACCAATAATCATTGAGAAATAAATGTAATATTATGTATTATTTCAGAATGAGAAGTTCTTAACAATCAGGAATTTGTCTTGGTGGCACTGGTGCAGAGGGGGCAGTGCAGCACATGATAGACAGTAGACTCCACATTAACATTCAGCATTCAGTCACTACTGACATTCAGGCAGCAGGCACGCTGCAGGCATGCGGTATGGCTGCAGCTGCAGAGGGGGATGACAAGTGTCCAGCAGTGCATTGGGCCAGTGTTCTGTGACTTCGTTTTAATGAGTAGGATGACATGCAGAACATAAGTTATGTACACCGCAGAGCATGAGAGAAAGTGAGTGTCCAGCAGCGCTCTGAGGAGGAGTCCTATAATAGAAGAGGTTTGTCTCATATGTGTGGATTGAAAAATTATAAACAAAAGAATCTAACGAACTTGTGCACTGATTAAAATCCTGATTTTTTTTTTTTTTTTTGCATAAGTAGCAGAAATGACAGAAATTAAGCGCATACCTGTCATGCTTCATTTGACATATTTGGACTTCTACCTTTTTTAGTGGTGTGCAATTTCATTATGGACATGTTTGAGGCTTTACAGGTGTAGTGTGTAAAGACATTTCCTTAATTAGTCCAGACATTTCACACAGATGATGGCTGGCGCGCTATTCTGTAACAGCTATTTGGAGTCTAAATAAAAAGTAATAATTAAAAAAAAGGCCAGTCATTTCAGTTCCAACATGTTCCCAGCCCATCTGCCACGGTTTTGAAAGGCATCAGGCCCAACTGACCAGTATCACAATAAGGTGACACACAGGTATTACCTGCTCTTGCTGACAGACCATGACAGCAGCCATTATCAGCTCCCCGGCGCTGTCTGAAATAGCCGGCCTAGGTTATTATCTGGTGAAGAAGTTGGCTTTTGGTTGGAGGGAAAAGGAATTTCAGACAACACAAAGCCGGGGCAAGACACACAGCTTTACACCTCAAGTAGATCTGTAACCAAGGAACAAATTGTTGCAGTGAAAGCTACATGGGCAATGCAGTTCTAGTTTCTCATTGTGCTAGAAATACTCACAAATTTACTTGTCCTTGCCAGTGAATACCTTAAATATAGCAGCAGTCTCCATTATTTAAGGGACAGTACCAGAAAACATACAGGCTGTGGAAACCAGACTGAAAACCACGTTAGTCCACTATAAGCTTCAAAATCACTTGACGTGATTTGAATGGCAATACAACTTCAAACCAGATTAATGTGGTTGTTAATCTGAAGTCTACATTATCTGATTGTGAAAACCTCTTTGAAATGATCCAAAAAGGAATAATATGGTCTTCTATTGGGTTGCTGATCCTCATTCAAACATGAGTACATACAATTCTTTGAGCTGCAACATATGACGGTAAACGTTATTGTGCTGCTTATTTTTCTTTGTCTCTAACTGTAGGCCAGTTTTTGGGAGTTTTCCATTAAGCAGTCTTGAAAGATACAGACATGGATCAAAGATAAGACCACCCTATCATCTCCTTTCATCTCTCAAAAGGGCTTTTGACAGGGAGCTATGGGGGAATGTCTGCTCAATGCTGGAATCTTTTTTTCTTTTTCTTTTTTTTTTATTTACTGGGAAAATAAAGTGGATGACTGCCTTTTGTTTTGCAAATGCTGAATTGTTTGCCGCATTGAAAAATACTTCATCATTAACTTTTCAAGCTCTGTCTTGCCCTCCCAAATATCTCACAGGCATCAACTGTCCCTCAGTACAATATCCTTCATTCATTTGCTCACAGGATTAGGAAGAGTCTTGTCAAAAATGTACTGTGCTAAAGATTATACTTGCAAAAATTCAGCTTAAAAAATCAACAAAATACCACAGCTGATTGGATTTTTCCAACTGAGTAACAGAATCTGATTGCGCTTAATTTCCTTTTGGGTTTCTTTATAGATAGAAAATGGAGTTAAACAGACAATTTACAAACTGGAATTTTAACAGCATTATTATCACCATCCATATTGTGACTAACCATTATCTCAAATTGCATAAAACAATGTTTATATCTATGTTCAAAATGACAACTTTTTTTCCCATTAGAAATATGTAAGCTATTGTATAGACAATCTTTTTTTAAATTGCATTTTATCTGATTAGGGCGGGTAGTTTCACTACTGCAGATTGATGCAATCCTTACTTGTATTCTTGCAATACTTGTAATATCTACTAAACATGGCCATTCGTTCATTCATTCATTCATACATTCATTCACTCATTTGCAAGGTAATATGTTATTTAATCTTGTTGAACAGATTCAAAACAGATTTCCAAAAAGTAGAAACATTTCTAATTTTCATATCTTTCAAAATTAAAGTTTGCCGGTAAATAAGATTCAGAATTAGACAGGATTGTTATTCATGACCTGCCACTGTTCCGTGTTCGGTTGCAACCACGGCAATCTTAAATGTCCCATTTCTCCTGATTGTTGATGACATCAAATCAAAACCCAAATAGTGTGACAAAAAATGATTTTGAGGGTTATATATTACAGGTGTTTAAATTGCTTCTGCCTCTGGCTCTTTCCTGGTAATGAGTATAAATGAAATGAAAAATGTAGATTGACCTGAGCTGCCAGTGGAGAAATTGATTCCACAGCGGCTGACATCTCCATGCTAAAAACAGAGATGGAGTAAAGAGGCTGAGACTGCAGGGACTCCAGGGAAGGACACCCTCCCCACCCTGCAAGACCCTCCAGCTGCTGAACGCTGTCTGGATTACAGAGTGACTGAACACTCTTCCCTTGATCTAGACTTCCTGCTGTACCCCACAGCTTTTAGCTAGGTTTGGTAGAAATTTCATGCATTGTGTTTTGCCTCAGTTTAATACGCCTCTGCTTTTAAATATACCATCTTACATTTAAAACAATCAATATGCACTTGGGTCCTGCTGATCTTAACGATTAATTGATCTAATTGCTCTTTGCATGTTTTTGACATATAAATGTTTTCCACAATTCTTCAGAGCAATTCTACTGAAAGGAACACACTGAACAAATGTCTATGCAGTATTAACTGAAATAGGTAATGTGCCTTTATTTATTTTTCGTGCTGAAAGAAGGGCCAACTTCAGATTTGTGCATGCCGGAGGATCTAACAAGTTATGCCAAATTGGATGTACTCCCATGAACTACTTACCACCTTACAGTGAATGTCGGTGAGCAGAGTCAATTTTTGCTCCCATCTGCTGAGATTTGTCTGCCCTTATTCTGACTCTGCATTTATTCTCTTGTAAAAGCTGCAATTCATTTTGGTGGGCCACACAGATAATTATTATCATTCAGACACTTCTCCATCTGAAAGAGAATGACTGGCTTAACCACAATGAATGATCTATATCAAGAGTCATAGTCATTTTGCAGGCGTTTTCAGCAGGGTACCCTAGCATTTGTGATCACATCATCAACAGTGATACCATAAAAAAATCGAATTATCTTGCAGCCTTGGAAAAATTCTTTCATTTAAGAGGCTCAAAATTAATGAATTTTTGACTTTAAGCAGCTTTTAACTGACCACCATGTATTTTTAAAGTGTTTTAAAAACATAACCAGGGAGATACAAAAAGATGTGAATGGATATGTAATGTCACAATCAGTTTGGCACTTTATTGTGTGAAATAAAACGTTACAGTACATACATAGGTTTTTAATGGCATTGGTTCCCTGCTCCAACACTTACTGTAGAGATGGTGATAGAGCAGATGGTGAGAAAGTGCTAAAAGCCACTTTCAAGTTGTGTGATTTAAATGCGCTTAATGCACATTTACACTTGGCAGGGAGAGTTCTTCAGAGCAGAGGTGGGTCCATTAAAGATCATACATAACAAGAAGGTATCTCTCAAGATTCTGAATACAATTTTCGGTCACTTTATCATTCCTTGCATACTCTAAGATCATAAGGACTCTTCATAACACACTAATGTCATGCAAATTGAAGTGGCTAATAACACAAAGAGTGGTCTCTGCAACTCAGAAAAAGCATGCAAAATGCAAAAACTGACTTCAAACTTCAAATTGTTAGTTTGTAGTCCTAAAACCTGCAAGTGCTTTTGAATTTTTGAGCCCTGGTTTCCCTGTCCAGATTTCCAACCCTTTTTTCTTTCCCCACAGGGTTTTCGTCTTATGCAGAAAATAAGGTCTGTGATTAACATAAGCCTTGGAGATTCTGACATTTTCTTCTACATCAATAACACCTGTTGACATCTCAAACCACAAAAGAGCTGTTATCTGCTTTAAAAAGTAATTTTAAGCAAACTGCTATGCTGAAAGTACAATGGGATAATACCACGTCATTACATCAAGCATGGTAACTCAAATTCTTAATGTGCTCTGCGTCCCCCAAAAAAACAACCCTGAAAATAAAAGTTTTATAGAAGTGTGAACAAACACAAGATACAGCTACAGCACACACGAAGCAGGCAAGTCCTTCAACCCATATGACCACACAGGTTGTTTGTTCCTACCCTATAATACGACTCACAGGACCATTTCCTAAAGCAGCGCCCCTACCAGCGGTAAACGACATAGTAGAAAGAGCGACAAAGTTAACAGGGATAGGACAGCAGGCTGGAGTGGTGGATGGATAAAACTCAGGACTCTCATGTGAGACACCGGTGTTTGATTCCCAAATGAAGCGAGACCGGTGTTTCATTTAATTTGTTTCTGTGTGTTTATTATTGTCACCATGACGACAAAAGGTCCCTTAACCTTGCCCTAACCTTTTCCTAAACTTCACCAAGTAGTTTTGGTTCATGTGCTCTGCTCTATCGCCGCATCTTGTGCTTGTTCACACTTCTATAAAACTTTTCCACTGCAATTTTTTTATTTTTGTAACTGACAGCTGGCTAGTGACCAACTTTTGCACTTCGTCTCTGCCTAACATTATCTTTCTTCCTGTAATAAGTGGATGTGTGGTTCAAAATTGGTTGACATATCTTCTGGGCCGGCTTACATTAACTTTTCATCGCTCTATAGCTAGATTTTTTCCTTGCTATAGATTGTAGCAACAACTTAACTGAAACAGTGACTTTAATCTAGAATATACAGCGTCTCAAAGGGATTTCAGAATCCTCACTCTGAGCTGCTGTGATAGAGAGAAACAAAACCTCTGAGCAAATCTATTCAGCCCTCTCCCTGTCTGTGAAGTGAACACATACCTCTCTGTGCTCGCTGTCTAAGAGCCCTGCCTTAGATGATGGCAGTGCAGGGAGGAGGGCTTTTCATGGTAACTTTTCTCAAACAACTCAGACACTGCAAACAATATGTGAAAGCCGAGGAGTCCAGCCAAACAAAGAACTGCATCTTCTCTGTAGGGTGGGAAGATCTTCCCTTCAGGCCAATTGATACAGCAATCAGAAACCCCACCAAGTGTCAGTGCAGAAAACACAGCATCCTGGGGAGATTTTGGATTGCGGTCGCTGCGGTAGCCGTCAGATTCTGTCATTTTGCTGGACGAACGCACGTGAAGCAAACTCAAAACGTCTCATCAAGCTATTTAAAAAAAAACGAGACTGAGATGAGGTTGCTTTCGGAGCCTGCGGGATCACAAAAAAAAAAAAAAAAAAAAAAAAAAAAAAGGAAATGTTATCTGTATTAACTGTGAGGCAGACCAGCTTCTGCTCCCCTTCGGCGTAACTCTGAGCATCAGAGACTCTTAAATGTAGGCCAAACCTCTTTTACTATTCCACCCTCCCCCTTCCCTTCCTGCTCCTGCACCTTTACTTCTTTTGGCCTGAAATGAGGTGTTCACTTGGTGATCTAATGAGTACTGTAGCTTTTCCCAGGCGTCTCTTCCACTGCCCCATATGAAGCCAGGACTAAATGCCTTTTGCAAAACTCTGAAACAAAACAGCGCGGCTTACAAAAACAGTGCCCTCCTGTTGCAAAAATGGCTTATTTGAATTGTATACATAAACAATTCTTCAGGTGTGTTTTGCGTGATACTTACTGCCTTGGACAATTCAGATTCAATCACAGAAACGTGTACACAATTGACAGTTTAAACATTGTTGCACGCATTGTTTTGTTGTGCTGTGTGACAAAAGCTGCCCGTGTCCTCAAAGCAGACTGAAACACTTAGATTTATTTGCAAATATAATTTGACTCTCTATTTCTCTCTCTCGCTCTCACACACACACTCTGAACAGACTCTACAGTATCTCCCAGTCCAACTGTTCTCCTGCATTCGTCCCATGTGTATCTCCCTCATTTCCCCTTATCTAGCGAGCACCAAATGCCTCTGGCACGAGACAATAGAGATTGTGATGGGTGGTCAAAATCACAGCACTGGCTCTGCTTACGATTCATTTTCAGGAAATTTAAATGTGTATTAGTGTAGTATCCTGGCCAGGACACACTGGTTATGTTTATGGATGCCTCTGCGTGACTGTGTGCTCATGCCTTCGGTGCTGTGCCTCCGCTTCTCAGAGGACTGTGAGTACTGACTGACCCAAATACATTGTTTTGAGTTTCAGTTCCAAACTGAGGCTAGCTGTGGCACATTTTCACTGAGGAAGTGATTCACACATCTCGGGCTACTCATTGCTAAATTAAACTGCTTGGAGGGACATGTTTGTTATGTCTTTGTGGGAGTAAAATTGATCCTGTTCTACTGGGGGGGAAATGATTCTATTCAAAACAAAAACATATTCGAGTAATATTCTTCAGAGGTGCAAAAGTGAAATTGTTTCTGTCCCATATCAACAGATGTCTGTAAAGTATTTGCGGGGGGCCGACGGGGTTGATGATCAATACCAATGGTTCTGCGTAATTTGCATGGAAGCTCCCCCGATGGGTAGCATTTTAGGAAATCGGGCCACTTAGGACTGTCTCACTCGGGTAGGAAGCATAGGGCACATGCTAATTTGGTTCCTTGTTTTGGCAAAAACATTTTTTAGAAGATTTTTATGGCATTTCTGCTTTATTAGAGAGACACAGCAGAGAGAGACAGGATGGAGAGAGTGGATGACGTGCAGCAAAAAACAGACCGGCAGTGAACCTGGGCTGCTGGCTGTGGCTAAGACGTAGCCTCAGTGGTATGTGGTACGCCCGCTAGTAGGTGAGCCACCAGGGTGCCGCCAATTTGGTGAAATTTTACGGAAACCTCAAGTGGTTCTTTTGCTGCGTAGGATATCCCGTAAGAAGGTGTGGCGATTTGCATTTCAATGTAAGTGTTATTTCAATGACAGAAGGAAGTATCACTAAAAGGCAAGCTTGGAATTACAGTTCATTAAATGTATATACATGAGATCTGTCCTAGTATATTTTAATTTAAATTCGTTAATAGGAGACTGAGTCATGTTAGTTAAGCCCAGTTACAGGTTGCTTCACTTCTTGAGAATGTTTTTTGTCACACCATAATGAATCTTGCCTCACATAGCTGCTAGCTGTCCTACCAGAGAGTAAAGTTACACATCTAGCTGTACTGTAGCAAACATTTCATGCATTTTCAGAACACCACCAGGCTTGGAAAAAATTAAGCAAGAGGCCTGATTACCATGGAAACTGGTGACACCACACTGTATAGATTTGTACTCCAGTCACGTGACATTTCCGTGTTAGATTGTCAAAACTGATGTAATCTTTTGGACAAAATAGGTTCCTAATAAGGATTGTTGCTATCTGGGTACCAAGGTGATGGGATGCTTCCTGCCCTGCAAATGAGACAGACCCAGAGACTCAACGGTTACTTCATCACCTGCTGAGATTTCTGGCTTTCAAAACCTACTTCCCAGACTCTGTTCTGGACCAAAAGCTCAAGCCAAAAAAGCACATGACAAAGCAGTTTTAATATTCAGGATTTTGCATGGTGATATATTACTGTACTTTTCCTACACTACACACTTTGGATCTCTACTTTAATAAGCTAACTAGCTTACTCTCTGTTGTGAAATTGTGCATTTATTATTTTGTTAGTTACAAGCCACCACAAGCTGTGCCAAATAAACTTTATATTGATGATGCTGCAATTCCTTAGTCATCAATCGAGGTTAATAAAAGTCACAGGTTGCTTAATGCCCTTTTAATTTAATTTAACTGACCCAGGAGACAATGTATGATAATTAGCTCAGTATGGGGATGACCAAGAGAAGCCCTGGTGGATTTGGTTTGTGTGTGGTAAATGATGAAGGATTTAGAGGTAAACCAGAAACCAGTTTCCATTGTTCCTCCTATCGAGACTGTTGATTTATCAGTGTAGTTCACAATTTATAGTCAGATCGCCACACAAGTCATCACCTAACTATTTGTCATAGAGTAAACAATGGAATCTACTTGTAATCCATCTCCAGAACTTCCCAACGGAGAATTCTGCTGTATCAGGCTTGATTAACACAAAACCTTAACATGTAGCTCAAATTTAAAAAGGTCCACAGAGGGAGTAGCTGTTTCCGTATCTGTGGTCAGTCACGGTTTGATTTACGACCTCGGTCATAAATCTATCTCAGCTCATTACTACTATGCATAGGTTTTGGGATACGTGTGCGATGGTAAAAAGCTAAAACAAACCCATCCTCCACAAACTGAGTGATTAATGGTCACTGTCAGCCGTGGTGCAACAACGGTGCAGCCATTTCCGAAGTGCTGTATCGTGTAAAATCTTTGGAGACAGAACGGCACGTATGCATTTTGCTCCCAAATAAGATGCATTATTAAGGAGTTATCCAGTACTTATGTACCATTTTTTTTTTTACCAGAGTTGTTTTTATTATGCAGCTGTTATATAAATTCATCACACAGCATAAGAACTTCTACCTGCCACATGACAGTTGAAAGCACCTTCATAACAATAGCAGCATGAAGTCCAAGATAAAACTTCCCCATGGGGTCAGTAAAGTTTATGTTATCTCATCAAGTTTAACTTCCCACCCAACAAACACACACACACATGCACACTCAGAGGCCCAGACAGACACACACACACACACATAAAACCCTGCCTCATTAGGCGAACTAAGCTGTAGTCCTCTGGAAGAAAGGTGAGCAGGGGGCTGTATAGTATCTCTGCCATTTATGAACTGCTTCCCTAAATTAGCCAAGTCCCCTGTGAGGAGTTGGGAAACATGCCATGAGAAATTTACATGTAGTCCCTGCATTGCTTGTCATAGCAAGAAGCAGCCCAGCTTGCTGCTTTAAAAAGAAGTTAAAAAAAAGAAGACATAATTTGGCAGTAAGACCACTGATGCTGTTTTCCATGAAGATAACATTACAACAGCCTCTTGTCCACAGACACACTCAAAGCAAACATAATGATGCAAGCTGGTGCTCATCATTTGGCCGCATGCGAGCTTAAGCCTCAAGCCTCGCTGGTGTTTTTAGGGTGTTTGTGATGCTTACATTTTGGACTCCTTGATCGTTTTTCCCTCCAAGACATTTTCTAGCTAAAGGGTTCGTGTGTGACATGTTTCAGGAGATGGGTGGGATTTGATAATGATGATCACTGCTTTACTCATGCATGAAAAAAACAGCATTTATCCAGCATGAATATGCAACAGTCCAAATGAGAAGCACTGATAAGGGAATAGTGCATCATGCAGTGTTGCCGTTGTTTCATTAAAGCCAAAAAGAAAATGACCTTGACAAAATGATGCAATGCATGCAGAAGTTTGTATTTTATTCCTTAGTTATGATTTCGGACAGTTTAATTAATCCCATGCATTTCTGTGTACAGGAGCGTCCTCCAGGGAACATGCAAATATATTCTAGGTAAATAGCCACATCACAGTTGCTCTGTACTCAATAAATCAGCGGTGTGGAGCTGGGGAAGCCAGGGAAACCATGGAGAGGCTTGAGCAAACAGAGGATTCATCAATGATCTCAAGTCTTATAAGGCTTTAGACAAATCATTGTCCCACCCTGAGCTTATTAGCACACCTCTGTTTGCCTGTGTTGTTAATCTTTATGTTTATGGTAGTGCAGTGAGTGGGAGCAGTCTCTTCATGGGAGTTGCTGTATTTTGCATCCAAAAAGAGGCAAAAAGAGGGTTTACAAGGATTTAAAAAGATTCTAAAAGGGAAATTATTCCTCATTCATCTTACTGAAAGAGTCAGTCGTTATTATCGACTCAGGACCTCTGCTATTTTCTTTTTATATGATCTGCTTCATTTTAGTTATTCAAAATTATTCTGTGCATGACTGCATAGTCTATTAAAAACTTATTCCATGTGTGTGAGGATAGTGTAGACTAGTCTAGCAAAATGCCTTTCAGGAAAATGTGCTGCTTGATTAGTTCATCAAAACACAGCCTCCCTTAGTGACACTAACTTCACAGCCATCATCCAGTATTTAAATAAAGACAATTTGCCAGTGGGCCGAAGTGTGACTCAGCTGATCAGTGAGCTTAAAGTGATGAACACAAAGTCTATATAAGTATATATAAGTATATATACTATTAATAATACATGTGTATTTAACAATGTAAATAATGCACTTTAAAAAGTTCAAATGTGGGGCAACATCTTAACTAGCAACAATTTGTCTTATTATCATCGCAAAGGAATTACAGGTTTGTGCTACTACTCTATCAAGGTATGAATTGGGTTGAATGTGGGGATAAATTTTCTTAAAGCTGTTAGACTATTATTTTCATTTCCTTAGTGAATTGTAAAGTAACATGGTTTTAATGAGTCAAGCTTTGTGCAAAGATTTGATTTTGTTGTATTTCTTTTATCAAAGCAGGCTTTTGCTAACACAGTCTCATTGCCTTTTGGACCCCTGAGTATCTCTGGTAAACAACACAGATTTTAGAAATTTTCCTTCATATATTTGCAGGTAATTTTGTACTATTTAGTTTTACTATTAATTTAATAAATGCTGGGTTACTTTAGGCTACATTGAATAATCCATTGGTATAAAGCTGACCATGGTTGACTAATGTTAGCTGACTGTATTGAAGCCCCAGTCTTCCTTTAGAGAAAATTGGTGATTTTTACTGAAAGAAATGTTTTATATTTGTTTTATATTGAATGTAATGAAATTAGTATTGCGTAAACAACAAATCCACAGTTGTATTTTAGGATTAGAGACGATTTTTTTGCGGTTATGCTGAAATAAGCTGAAATCTGTAATGACAGCCACAGTGTATCCCCAGTTCACCATGCAGATTTTATTGAGAGTTGTCATTCATATTATTGCAGCTGCAAATAAAACCACATTAATCCACAATTGAGGAGTTAGATCTGATGAATGGGACTGGACAGAAAGCTGACACACAAATTCATCTGTCGTAACGGTTTCATGTGTTGTGTCAACGTTAAAGGTGCAATATAAGATTTCTATTGCCCCACTGAACAAAATGACAATGATATATGGGCAAGGGAATTAAATAGGGCTGTTGATCAGCACTAATGACTGAATGATTACTTCACCAGGTGCTGAAATTTCTAGCTTTCAAAACTCATTTTCTATCCGGGTTTGGAACCAAATTTCCCTGCCATTTGGGATTTCAAAACACTCCCAGTCTCCTTCCTCCTCACTGCTCGCACTTTCAGCTGCTCGCCATGTGCAAATGACCGGCATGTTCCCGAGACAAATAAAGCAAATGGCAAAGCAGTATTTCACTGTTTTGCGTGGTGACATATTACCTATTCACTAGATGTTTCTGTCGCACCTCCGCTCTAATTAGCTAGCTGACTTGTCTGCGGTGAAAATGAAACTTTATTATTTGTCACTTAGAGCTGTACAGCTTCTTGTTGCTCATGATTCCTTGGTCACCAATAAAAGTCAGATTAATTAACGCCGCTTCAAGTCACATCTGACACTAGACGCATTTTTAGTTTTGTGAATTATGGGCTGTAGACTCAGCCATGCATAAAGTTGTACTGCACCTGTAGTCTGTAGAAAACAAAAAAGTAACAGAATTTCACTGAACCTGACAAGAATCCTCTGATGTGTAACTAATTATTGATGGCACTTCAATCCTCAGCGACACGTTTTCCCCCAACTGTCCTCGGGTCATTGTGCTGGACAGGCCTCAGTTAGGAACATTTACATATTTCTTCACACGTGCAGCATTGTGTTTTATACTATATGCCAGGGATGATGATGCATTGCTCTGCTGGGGCTCTCTACCAGTCCTCACTATGGGCAAGTTTATATGTGAAAGCAAATCTGGGCTCATCACTCTGCTGTTTTCTGTGGTTGGCTGGCATTTGGATCGACATAAGAAACTGCCTCGCTGTCACTTGGAAACCTTCCTTATTTTAAAACAGTTGCACTTGAACTTTGGATTATTGCCTGTGCCAAATATTAATTTTTAGCGTTTGTTTTACTCTGCTTAGAGCACCAGAGTGGTCCAGTTTATCGTATCAACACAACTGAGAAGGCTGTTGAATACACAGATTAAGCACAGATGCAGATTAAATTGATTCTCAAAAATATCCCGTGGTTGTCTAAATGATCCTGCACTTAATCTTTTATTCTTTGTGGCAAAAACCCACCTGTCTGGTGCTGAAAAGAGGTTCAAACAAATACAAAGAATTATTTGCTATTAGATTCAGGTCTACTTAATAGTCTTCCATCATGCACAAAAACCTACAGTCTAGTACCTTTGTCTCAGAGTGTGCATCAAACAACAAGGAAACAAGCACAATTTACCTCATAACTGACAGTTTAGTATCATAGCTCCAGGACTTGATGTGCTCTAACATATGCATCTCCCTCAGCCTTGACTGTGTGTGTGTGTGTGTGCGTGTGTGTGTGGTGGTGATGGTGCGTGGGGGCGGCCAGATGAACTGCTCCTCTGACCTTACAGCCCTGTAGGGAGCAGTTCAGCCCGTCCACTTCATCTTTCCCATTTGGTGGTTAGAATCCTGATGGGGATGTTTAAGGATGGGAAGCTTTAACGCCCCCATTTGTTTTCCTGTGGGTAATCGATGGCAGACTCAGGGTTACAGCTAATGTGATTTATGTGTCCTATTTCCGCTGTTATGCTTCATGTACAAATTGTCTTTGGTGATGTAAATTCCCCAATCTTTTCACAACTTGCTGACACTGAATCCAGGCTGCCAAACTGAAGCAATTAATTCATGTTTGTGTCCAAGGGCTATTTCTTGCTACCAACATCTGCAAATCATGACATGTTGAATGTTGTGGCAGTTTACTGAAACTTCACTCCTTCCTTTACACACTCTCTCTCACATTCATGCACATACAGACACAAACACATATGCATGGCTGATAATAAAGGTTTGGTAAAAAAAAAAAATATATAAAATTTCTCGCATTTGAAATCTGGTGATAATTCTTATGATAATTCTAGTTGGCAGACATTTCTTCTTAAATTTCACGTTGCCTGACACACTGAAATTGATCATGCAGAAACCTTGACTTTCAAGTAAACCATCTGCAGTGTAAACACAAAGGAAATCAAATCAGCCTATTCATGCGGTTATGCATGCACTTGTAATTATATCACTACCTGCAGCACTTAGGTGTGCATAAACATTTCCTCACAGCCACACTCCGGTTGAACGCTGATGCAGTAAACGTGTATCGTGTAAGAAAAGTACATAATGTGCTTGAAGGTTGCACATTTCGCAAGAAACACTGTTTTTCTGCCATCAGATGCACGCGCTATAATTCTAATAGACAATATAAACTCACCACTCCCTCATATAAACCGTTCATTTTTTGCCAAGAGTAAACAGAACTGAATATTGACTGTAAAACAGAAAACAAGAGAGAAAAAAATAAACAATGTTACAGCCGGTAAACACAAAGGTCACACAAATAAGCTGCTGATTGAGCTAGCTACGATAATCAGGCAAAAGGAGAAGTTTAGCTTGGAAACAAAATGTTTTCCTTATGATGGTAAAGTGAATTTTGTTTTTACTCCCCCTGCAGTACTTTGAAAATATACATATTTTTTGCATTGCTTATGTTGAGTTCAAAGTTGCAGTGTTGACTTACTCCCATGATATCTTTCTAAACAAGATGAAAAAATGCATTTCTCAAGCTGCTGCACTCTGTTGTCATGGGAACATTCTCATAACAGGATGTATTCCACTCTGGAAAAGATAAAGCTCAAATATTTGCATAAACGCAAATACCACTTTTAACAGTAGAGAATTTGAATTGAACATTTGGCTTTCAGAAACAGAGGAATTGTCCCTGATACTCAAACATCTAGAAAAGTGCAAGAACGAGAAAACCACAACATAGCTGCTTTCCGTGCGCCTCGCTCCAAGACCTCTAATTGTTTATAGAGATACTTTATGTTGCACAGGATGTGGCTGGTGCTTTATCGTCTACCATCTATTGTGGAGTAGTCTGCCGGGAGCTCAGCAGAGATGATGCACTGTCCCTGTTCAAGAGCCAAGGACAATCCTCTGTAGGACGGTGAGCAGAGGCTGATGGACAAAAGCGAGAGGGGAGAAAGAGGCCGAGGAAGAGGCAAGACGAGTGTCACAGCTTCTCCTGGGCATAGCTTTTGTTCTCTGAAATCTTATAAATCATTAAACTACAGTGTTGTGTTGGCGAAGTGATATTGCCAGTCAGGATTGAGAACTTCAACACAAACTAAGTATAAAAAAAAAAAAAAAAACTCGGACCTCAGCATAAATCAACCTCACCATCGCACTGTTTTAAAAGAGACAATACTTCTTAGAGCCGATGGATCTGATTTCCTCCACACTCATGAATTATAAACACGGAGCGAAGGAAGACAAGGGAAAGTGCTGAGGATGTATAAATGAGGATATACACCAAATGTAATTCAAAGTCTGAGCCCACGTTTACTGCTCTTTTTAATGGAAAGGTTAACATAGTCTTGGACTCCATTGTATATCACAAAAAGGCACGTAAATGGAGATATAAATTATAAATAACTAGACATTATGTGGGAGGCATAACAAATGGGGATTATAGAGATGCTATATTAATCTCCCATAATGATTTTAGCAGAGTAAAACTATTAAGATCACAAGACGATTCCCCCGTGGAGCAGTCAAGCTATCCAGTAATTTACATTTACAATTCAGGCATTTAGCTGACGCTGTTATGCAGAGTGACTGGGGACGAGTGACCAGGTAGCAGTTTAGTGTCTTGCTCAAGGACACTTTGAGAGGACACATGGCCATTAATGGGCACACTGCCTGTCATGGGGACCAGGCAGACCTGTGACCTTTCATTACAGAACATCTGCAACTGCCAGGCCGCCTTGCCAACCGCCTCTAATAATCTGTTATCCCCGGTTGATATTTTGACATGTGTTGCAGTCACACTTCACCATGTTCCTAACAATGCCTTGTCTCAAATTAGTATGAAACCAAAGCCTGACATGTATTTTATTACAGCTGTCAAAAGTAAAAATAAATAAATAATTAATTAATTAAAATGACGTGGAAAAGAAAATCACAATTTCGCCAACTGCAATAGGAGGATGTAATTCATCGCTGCACTTGTCAAGGTGTATGGATTATGGTTAATAAATCCAAAGGATAAAGTCAATAAAAAGCAATATCATGAGAGGCAAATGGGCAATGTTTCACTTGACTTCATTCCTCAGCCCCCATATGCTGCCATGACAGTGGTATGATGCAAGTCATAAACAGCCAATGATAGCAGCTGTCGGCCTTTTTCAGCTGATTCACAGCTGTAACGGAATCCATTCATGACTGGAAAAACTCAAAATCTGCTTGATTGACTGCAATTATGTTTAGTTATCATTACTCCATTGGAGGAAAAGTGCAGTCACATTACAAAGATAACAAATACTTTTGGCTCTTAAATAATTGCAATTCATGAACGGAGAAATAAATGGCTTGATAGTAATGAAAACAGTTTCGTTCCTCTGAGAGCAGATTATCACTAATTGGCCCAGCTGGATAAACAGAGCCAGTAGTATTCATAGAGCTGCAAATGCAACCCCCTCTCACCTTGTTAATGTAAATTTTTGCATAAATATTCTATTCCTGCCCAGGCATTATTACATCTCCCAGGATAAAAATGTTCCCCTGACATTTAGTCCCATCCCACACATCTCCCGCTCTCCTTTTCTCCTTTCTTCATGTCACTCTGCCTCCTCCTCTTTATTCCTCCCCTCTCGTTTGCTCTCCTCCTCTCCCCACATCTGTCCCTCCCCATTTCCCCCTACCCCTCATCTCTTTTGGTCTTTGGCCCCATCTCTGTCTCCTGATTCACCGCTCTGTCAGTAGATCAATAGAAAGGCTCTCTGTCAGGAGGAGACGCTGCACGCCACCTCCCCCCATGTCTCCCTGGACTGCAGACACACAGCCTGCTGCGAAGCTGGCTTCATCTGACTGGAGAGCATCTCCTTTGCCCCTTCCTCCTCTCGGGATCAGTTCTCATCTTAACACCTATAGAACCTTATGGAGAAAATGCCTAGCACCTTCTATAGGCTTCTAAAAGAAGAAGTAAACCAGGGCTTTGTGGGAGCCAAAAGGAGGGAGCCTGAGAAAATAGGATATCAGCACAAGACACAATGTGCAAAGAGGAGAGGCAAAAAAAAAAAAAAAA